>ML801887.1:363904-380371 GCA_009831015.1 Picea engelmannii | reverse complement strand
ATATGAATAGATATGTTTATATGCGCAGTACCTCTCCAATGGAGATGGGACCGGTCTGTCCCTCAAGCCCGGGTCTCTTCTCTTGCGAACTCATGTTGATCGTTACTGCCACCGGACATAATCATTATTGAAAATATGAAGTCATAGACAAAACACTAAAATTTAAATCATAGACAAAACCCTAAAATTTAAAGCGAACTCCGAAAAAGTATGCCATGCATGCCCGTGTGTCTGTGATTGCTTCTGTTGCATTATTTGTGAACTTCGCTGATCCAAATATCTGACTCCTCTGTGATTGGAATTTGGAAGTGATGCAGTACAAATAGGAGAGCAGAAACAGAGATTTGAAGGCGCCACGTCCGTGTATTTGTCAGCGTCGTGGCAGCTTGGGAGGAGCAGGCGAGCTTCACATGCACGTATGGAAACACCTGTTTGGTCGTGGCAGCTTGGGAGGAGCAGCCGAGCTTCACATGCACGTATGGAAACACCTGTTTGGTGAAGCGTATGCCTGTCAAGCGTTGCAGTGTGTCCCTGAGCTATTGTTCTGTTGCTTTAACCCACAACTCCATCAGGATTTATTGAGCTAAGTCATCTATTTTACTTTTAGATTAGGAAAATAATACCAAAGATGCAGCATGAAAAACGAATTGTTAGATAGCTAAAAGCAGGGATAGAATTTGATGGATAATTGGTAAATTGCAGGGATATAATTTGATGGATAATTAGTAAATTATAGATAAAATTTACAGTTAAAAATAGTTTATGATTATCAATATTCTTCTTTGAAAGGGTGAAAATGGATAATGAATATGTCAAAATCCTCATAAAGTTTAATTGACTTACAAATAAGCAGTGTTAGAATTATTTTCATTTGCAATCAAATGATAAACTTAATAGTTTAATTGACTTACAAATAAGCAGTGTTAGAATTATTTTCATTTGCAAACAAATGATAAACTTAATATAAATAATTCAATAGTTTTGTTTAAGTTTTGGTCATTTTTCAGTGATATTTTCTGCTTAATTTTGTCTGAAATTAAATTAAAAATTATTGGATCTGCAAATTTGAATACTAAATCTTATTTGAATGACTAAATCTTATAATTTAAGTGTCCTAAAAAAAATTCAACTAATCAATTTAAACATTTAAATATACAATTTAAATTTTGATCTCTTCAAAATTTATTTCGGCTAAAAAAACAAAAAACTAACTCACCCAAATAACTCAGACGATATTCCAACTCACAATGATCGATTTGACCGATTAATGTTAAATCTAGTGGTGTTAGGAGTTAAATTACATGGAGGTCTACCAAGTAAATGAACTGACAGATTTGCAAGCATTTATAAATACAAATATACATGGTTTAAGATGAAAAGATGTGCAAGCAGATCCCTAAGTTATAATGACAACTCACGCCTTGTTTTGACTCCTGTTCTAAATTCCTTAAGTCAAAACATCATCCTCGAAAAATACCTATACCAAAAAATACCAATATTTGATAATATTGTAATTTTGAATCAAATATTGTAATTTTGAATCAAGAACTTCATTAAGGAATTTATTTTCATTGAATAACTGGGAGTTTGCCTTGTTAGTTCTGTTCAGAAAGATTCTATATTTTAAAATAAATTATTTCCAGCCATTTTAGGTAGAGTAAAATAGACTAACCATTGTTAAATAATTAAAATGGGTTGTGAGACTATCCGATTGCTTATAGAGTAGGTTAAGTTTAGGAACTCATTTGGATAAAATCTTCGCAAACTATGGTACACAATGTGGGGAGGTTGCATAGCTAATGTACACGTGCATGGCAAGATAGACAAATCGTGACGTTAAGATCTAGATGGCTTAAGGTAAGAGTTCCGAGGCATGATATGTGGCATGCTTGACACGATATAATTTGGCATACAAAATTAATATGAACTGAAATTATTTCTCCACAATTCCAACAACATTCTTGACATTGCTTTGCCTTGCACGTTATGTTTGAGAAGAAGGGGTATGTGTCGATATGTTGCGATCAGACCGGCCTAAATTTTGAAATCCTTATCACAATCAAGGATTTAAACGTTGAAATTACTATTACAATCAAGGTGTTGAAAATGTGAACCAATTTTCCAAATTTGGTGGATATGGGTAGATTTCATGGATATTATTTTGTAGTAGTTTCTTTAATCAAATATACTAATTTGGTATGTACGCATTAAATGGGATAAACAGTTTTGTAACCAAATGAAGTTTGTTCCATATTGATGCAAGTCTATATAGAGGCATGGTTGAATAAGAGGAGCAGGTGAATTTGAGTGCCTCGTGGAGTTTTCCCTTACAAGAAGGGTTTTACCATGTAAATATTTAAGTTATATCTGTGTGTATGTTATTGTCATTGATCTTGTTTATTTCATTTCAGCTGCATAATTAGATACTTGTTGATTTCCACATTTAACAAGTCTAACAAATGGTATCAGAGTTGAGATTGTATAAGCAACAATGCCATCATCTGCGTGAGCATTGACTTCATAGGTTTTGGTCAATCCGATTAAAGGGAGCATTGTTTTCCACTTCGTTGGGCTACATACTTTAAGGGAGCATTATTTTTACTTCAACGTTGAGCAACCGTATTTAAGGGAGCATCGATCTCTTGGTATATGGAGTGTTGCTTTTAGATCAGCGTTGGGCTCCCCTAGTGAAGGGAGCATTGATTTAAAGGGAACACTTGCGATTTTTGGGTTTTTCGCAACCAACGCATGTCTCTCATCTGGAAGGAAGCGTCAACTTATGTGGTGACCGCTTCCCAAGGACGTGAAGTGCCCAAGGATGTGAAGGGGCAGATTATGCTGACTTATGTGGTGCCCACTGCCCAAGGATGTGAAGGGGCAGATTAACAAGAGTGAAAATGACAGAGTCCAAGAAGAATAAAGACGGCTAAAATGGCGAAAAATCAGAGTGCTAAGTTTGAAATTGAGAAGTTTAATGAAAAGAACAATTTTGAGATCTGGAAGGTCAAGTTGCATGATCTTCTCGTGCAACAAGGCATGGTGAAGGCGCTTTTGGGAAAATCAAACAAACCCGCAACCATTTCAGATGAAAAGTGGGAAGAGATCGATGCGAGGGCATTGAGTGCCATATGTCTGTGTTTGGTTGATGATGCTTTGTTCAACATTGTTATGGAGAAGACAACAATTAGTTTGTGGATGAAGTTGGAAAGCTTGTATATGAAGAAATCATTGACGAACAGGATCTTCCTAAAAAAAAAATTGTACAGTTTGTGCATGAAGGAAGGTACAAAAATAGATGATCATTTAAATACTTTTAGTACTCTTTTAGTCCAATTGACTAACATGGGAGTGAAATTCAAATCTGACAATAAAGCGATTACATTATTGTTTTCTTTGTCTGAGTCATGGAATCACTTTATTACCTCTATTAGTTTCAGTTCAACAGAAAGTATTGATTTTGATGTTATTGTTGGAGCTTTATTGTCTGAGGAAACAAGGAAGAAATCCAATTTAGAAACCTCTACATCTGAGGCGATGGTGGTTAGAGGAAGACCTAAAGAAAGATGACATGTTCAGAGGGATTTATCTCGGTCAAAGTCGAAGGGAAAAATGAGCAAGCTTAAGTGTTGGTTTTGTGGCAAATCTCAACACCTAAAGAATGATTGTTGGAAGCGAAAACAAGCCACCAAAGAAGACCCTCCAAAAGAGATGAAGGAATCAAATGCAACTGAAACAGGTTCAACAACAAGTTCAGGTATGGTTGATGAAGCTTTAACAATTGGTATTGTTTCACGTTATGATCAACAATGGCTATTAGATTTTGGTATTTCAAATCACATGTGTCTTCATAGACACTAGTTTATTACTTACCAGTCTATAGATGATGGAATTGTTTACATGGGAAATGATATATCATGTAAACTTGTGGGAATTGGTAGCATTCGAATTAAGATGTTTGATGGATGTGTTAAGATACTAACTGATGTGAAACATGTACTTGAGCTTATGAAGAACATAATCTCTTTGGGAGTCTTAGATATTAGAGGATATAAAAGTATTGTTCAAGGTGGAGTTATGAAGGTCTACAAAGTAATCCTATGGGATATGAAAGTGAAGAAAGTTGGAAACTTTTTTCTGTTAGAAGGAAAAACTAAGTCATATCATGTGACAATTGTATCCGAGAGTGACAGTGATTATGTTCGACTATGGCATCAATGGTTGGGCCATATGAGCGAAAGAGGATTGAAGGTATTATCTGATTACAAGTTACTTCCTACTCCAAAGTCTTTAAAGTTAGATTTCTACAAGCACTATATCTATGGAAAACAGAATAGGCAGAAATTTAAAACCGGAAGACACACGAGTGAGGGAATCCTTGATTATATCCATTCTGATGTTTGAGGACCATGTCCTACTATTTCGTATGGAGAATCATCATACTTTGTTACTTTTATAGATGATTTCTCTAGGAAGGTGTGGATCTATATGTTGAAAAGAAAGGATGGTGTATTTACTATTTTCAAGCAGTTTAGAACTTTAGTGGAAAAGAGCACAGGTGGGTCCATTAAATGTTTAAGAACTGATAATGGTGGTGAATTTACGTCAACGGAATTTGAGAACTATTGCAAGGAGTTTGGGATTGATAGGAATAAAACCACTGCCTATACCCTTCATTAAAACGGATTTGTTGAATGCATGAACAAGACTCTTCTAGAGAGAGCAAGGAGTATGCTTAGTAACGCCAACTTGCAGCAGGAACTGTGGGCAGAAATAGTAACTACATCTTGTTATATGGTGAATTGATCAACATTAATAACAATAGAGTGAAATATTCCTAAAGAGGTATGGATAGGTCACCCTTGTAATTATTCTAATATTAAAGTTTTTGGTTGTGAAGCCTATGCTCTAATTCTGAAACATCAACGTTCTAAATTAGATCCAAAATAAAAAGGCTTATCTTTGTTGGATATGGTGATGGTATTAAGGGGTACTGGTTGTGGGATCCTACTACTGACAAGATCACCATTAAAAGAGATGTAATATGTGATGAATCATCTCTCATCAAATCAGATGTAGATGTTCAAATGAAATAGGTAGAAGTACCTAGGTATCAACAGATTCAGTTTGAAACTCATTCAACTATAGATGAGAGTGAACATGAACAAGTTTCTGAATATATTCATAAAGAGGTTCTTGCAGAGGAAAACATGGATGATGATGACAATCAACATATTGTGGATGAGCCACAAACTTCCCTAAGGAGGTCTACACCGGCCAGAGTTCCTCCAAAAAGGTATGATGATTTTGTTTCATTGGTTTCTTTAAGTACTAATTATGATGAACCTTTATTCTATCAGGAAGTTGTGAAGGGTTCTAACAGTGAAAAATGGAAAGAAGTAATGAAGGATGAAATGAATTTTTTAGCAAATAATTCTACATGGTGACTTGGTATAACTTCCAAGAGACAGGAAAACTGTAGGTTGCAAGTGGGTCTACAAGCTGAAGAAGGGTGTTGATGGTAAGGTAGAAAAGTACAAAGCAAGGCTGATTGGGAAAGGATATTCTCAGAAAGAAGGTATTGACTTTCATGAGATTTTTTCACTAGTTGTTAAGATTGTTTCGATTCGAATTGTGTTAGCATTAGTTGCATCACTTGATTTGGAGTTGGAGCAACTAGATTTTAAGACTTCTTTCTTACATGAAGATTTCAATGAGGAGATTTACATGGAACAACCTGAAGGGTTCGTTCAGAATCACAACAATAAATTTCTTTGCAAGCTCAATCAATCATTGTATGGTCTAAGGCAATCGCCCAGACAATGGTACATGAAATTTGACTCTTTCATGATGAGCCAGAATTATACAAGGAGTGAGTATGATCATTGTGCTTACTTTAAGAAATTGAATAATGGCATATTCATTGTCTTAGTATTGTGCGTTGACGATATTATTTTAGCAAACAAAAGAATAACTGAGATCAATAGGTTAAAGGCTCAAATGGCTAGGATGTTTGATATGAAATATCTAGGAGAAGTAAAGAAGATTTTGGGCATGGAGATATTCAGAGACAGGAGGAATGGTAAGCTTTGGTTGTCACAATAGAAGTATGTTCATAAAATATGTTTGAGGTTTGGTATAAATAGTGTGAAACCAGTTTTTGTACCTTTAGCTTCTCATTTTAAGATTTCTTCAATTTTATGTCCTAGTACAAAAAAAGAAAAGGAATATATGTCTTGAATATCGTATGCTAATGCAGTAGGAATTTTAATGTATGTGATGGCTAGTACAAGACCAAACATTTCACATGCAGTTGAGGTTGTCAACAGATATATGGAAAATCCAGGTAAAGAGCATTGGGAAGCAGTGAAATGGGTGCTTCGATATCTGAGGGGCACAAGTGATTATTGTATCACCTATAAGGGTAAAATCATGAAGATGGGTTACACTTTTGTTTGTTTTATGAGAAAAAAAACTGTATTTTCACAAGTTCTTCAACTTCCGGCATACAGAAGTATTTTTTTTATTTGGAATTTCACTTTATAGTTAAAACAAAACTTGTGACGAATTGTGTTATCTTTCTAATGACTATTTTTCAAATTTTTTATATCGTGATTTGATATGTCAATTTGACAATTGTTTAACAGTATGTTCCTTAAACATGAAATGAATGATAATGAGTTACTTTTTTCTACAACAATCTATCTATTATTAAACTTATGTTTTTAAGAAACGAAATATACTGCAACAATCTATAGAGACTCTATTTTATTATGACTATAATTTTGAATCTAACGGATGAATATTATAATTTCTAGAATTTTTTTAAGTTGACTAAGCTGAAAATGTTGCAGATTTTAAACACATGTTTTTCTACACCTTGTATCTATTTTAATGTTTACTTAAAACTAAAATTTAAATATACTCAATTGAAAAGAATAGTTTAAGGATTATGAATATTTTGTTTTCAAATTTTTTCACTGTATAGTTTTAGAGATACCGATATTTCATTTCACTGAATCATAATGTCTCCTGAAAGTATTGTGTAGCGATTTTTTTTTTAAATTAAATAAAATTAGATAAAAATAAAGAAAAACAAAACAAATTATGAGAATTGAAAGTAGATTCAATTTTGGAAATGTTGGTGTCATTTTTGAAACCAAATTCTCAGTATTTGTAGGAGTCTGCAACCTCCGAAGTTCAATTAAGCTTGGGGAAATTCTTTGGTTTTGGTTTTTCAGTCCAAAATTCATTTTTTCGGCCGGAATACTCTTTTGGCCGAAAACGTAATATTTCGGCCCAAAGACTAAAATCTAACAGAAACTGACAAAACTAAACGGTTTCCAAGGTTTTCGACCGAAAACCCATTCTTTCGACCGAAAGACTATCGAGCGAATTCTGTCAATCGAAAAAAAGAAAAGACACGTCATATCGTTTCATTTCGCGCCAAATTGTATAAATAGGCTTTCGGTCGAACACATTTAACACAATTCATGGGATGGATAGACAAATATAAGCTTGGGGATAGGGATTTCAAAGCATTTCTATTACTGATTGCAATTGTATTCGTTTCTTTATTTATTTCTTCCCTCTATTCCATAGGCTTAATCGAAGGATCGATATCGATACATGGTGGTTTTCTAGAGCACTTAAACAAAGTTTCAAATCAGATTTTTGGTTTTTGTTGAATAAGGTAATTGATGTTTGTTCAAGTTTTTATTGGAATAACAATTTATATGTTGAAAGATAAATGTTGAGCATTTTTTCAAGGTGAAGCGTAAGTTGAACATATATTTTATAGATAACTATAAAAGTCATGGGAAAAAAAAGTGTGCAAGAGAAAATATGATCACACTCGAGATGATACTCACCAAATCGAACAAAGGAAAGAGCTTTATCAGAGAAAGAAACAAGAACGTGCAAATATTCAAGAAACAAATGATGATAATGTCAATAGAGATTTTTGACAAGAAGAAGTTCAACCAGGTATGCATGCACATATGATGATCGAGCACATGACACACATTGGGACTGTACTCAGAAAGTACAGAATTCAAAGTTTAGAATTTAAATTTAAAATATTGTAAATTTAATATAATTGATTATAATTACAAATTGATGTTTTTCAAAATTTACATAAATAGATTCATCTCATAATGTCAAAGAAGACATTGAAACCGAAATTGAAGAAGAAGACAAATCACCTATAGGTATGTACATAAATTTAGATAATACAAGATGAACACTCAAATATATATAAGTTAGTGAATTTATGTTCTTGTTATGTTTTATAATATAAAATTTAAATTGAAATATACAGGAGAATCTATCAACATTGATGATGAAATATTAGAAAATGTTGATATTGACAAATTTGGGAAGAAAAAAGCTAAGCATTATATAAGATATTGAACTAAGAATATTTATAATACTTTTTTCAAAGATGAATCAGTAACAATACAAGCTCAACTTTTACTTTGTCTAATGAAGTCAATAAAGTTAAAAGAAGCTACATCATTATTGGGTATTCAAAAGTCGACAAAGGATACAAAGGTGCACAAAATGTCTTTAACAATATAACTAGTGTATTAAAAGATTTTGGAAAATCTTTAAAAGAATATGTATGTGTTGCATGTAGAGCGATACAAACAACAGTTGTTTCATCTAGCAATATAAAAGATCGTTTGACACGATACATGGAAAAAACGATGGGAATGTAAAAAAAAACATTATACAAACATAGAAAATTTTGTTTCCAAATAGATGTAAATGATGAATTGGCTTGTTGGACAGTGATTTCTAGACAACCCTACAAAGATAGACTTGCAGAAAATGTTAAAGAATTGGCCCGTAATTGTTGGTTGGAAGAATCTCATGTTTCACCACATACAAGGGATGTGTTGCGATGAAGAATAACATGAAATCAATATGAAGAACATCTAAAACATATATTTCCAATGACATAAATAGAGTTGTTTAATAAGTTCAAAGAAGAGCACAAAGAAGTTAAAATTTCAATCAATACATTTGTGCAACAAAAACCATGGTTTGTTAGACCCATCATTGTCCATGACACGTGTTCTTGTCGATATCATGTGGAGTTTGAGTTGTATTACAACAATTTTTTGGATTTTGGTAAAAATTTATGGTCAGGTTCACCTCCTCCTTCCACATTCCATGTTTTTATATCTAAAATTCTATGTGAAAGAGAAGATGATGATTTATTTTACAAAAAAAAATGTGTTGGTGGAAAGAAATGTGATTGTTGTGGAAATCTAAGTTTGTTTCATTCAAAGTATCATATTGATATGAATAATCAATAATTTTCTAATATAAGAGTCAACTGGAAGAGATATGAATATATGAGCATCATGGCTCCACATTCTTGAAATGTTATTTCCAAAAGGATTGATTTGAAGGTAGATAATATCAGCGTGATAGAATTTTTTAAGAAGTTTGAGGAAGAAATTTATAAATACACCAAGCATTCACATAGAGCTCGATGGAAAGATCTACAATTCAAACAATCCCGTGAAGTGTTTCCACCAGGGACAATTTTGTCTGTAGTTGATTTTGCAGAGAATTACACATTCGTTGCACAAAAAGAAATACAGAGAAAATATTATCATTCTGATCAAGTCATGATATTTTTCCACGTTCTATATAGACATGCTCAATGGAGTCTTCCAAATATAGAAAGCACCAACATGTTATTAAAGAATATCACTTTTATATAAGTGATGATCAAGCACATGACACACATTATGTACAACATTGTTTTGATAAATTTTATGATTCATTGAAAGAACGCGAAATCAGATTCGATCGACATTGGATATGGTCTGATGGGTGTGCGGGTCAGTTCAAATCAGCATGATCATTCTATTGGTTATGCCGTCTTCATAAAAAATTAAACATTACACATTGTTGAGATTTTTTTGGGATTGATCATGGAAAAGGAGAGCACGACGGTGCAGGGGCATGTATAAAACGAGCACTTTGAAGGTATCAACTGAACCCTCATGCCAATCGATTTGAATCCGCTAAACAAGTTGTTGAATGGTGCAACATGGTGCTAAGCCATGAATATAATCTGTCAAGGGATGTGCGCGGGTGTGTCTATGTATAAATGTTACATGTATGTGCACAGGATATATAAATTTGAACGTGTTCAAATTTATATTCAATCTTCAATCATTTTCTTGAGAGATTTCATGTTAACAAGTTCTTGTCTTGTGTCGGTTTTTTTGGTATGTTGGAATCCAAGATGTAAATAGATCAATCCCATATGACACCAGTACAATATCTAGGACAAGAAAAATAAATTCAGTTAAAACAAAATGTTTTCAAAATGGGTTTCCATTTGATAGACAAAATGACTCTTGTTTTTGTTCAGTTTGCATAGAGGACACAGAATCCATAGATATTTGTGAGAACGAAAATGCAGGATATGTTAAAGCTTTGAGACATACTGAACTTAACATAAAAGGGAAAATTCCACTTGCAATATCATAGGAGATGGAATCAAATGAAACTATAGTGTCAGTTGATGGTGATAGAGTTTCTGATCTTGTTAGAGAAGGTAAAATTTTTATGTTTAATTTTTTTCAAATAACTTGTAGATACATACTTGTGTGATAATCTAACATGAATTATTTGTTGTCCAATATATCCAATTATGTAACATCTCGCTCTGGCGCACTGAGTGAAATTATTCTTTGAGGATACTTGCTCACAAGTGATCCAAATTATTATGCTATTGAAACTTTTGATTTTGATTATGAGGCGTTATGGGATGATGACATGTTGTTTTACCGCTTTGACATAGACAGGTGCTATTGACTCGGTTTTACTGAGTGTGTAGGATTTCAGACCTAGAGGATGCTGAGGCATCGATGGAACTCCTTGGACTCTGGATCAAGTCTGGGAGTGTACCATTGGGGTTTGATTTCTTTATTGTGATTTTAGTGCACTTGACTGGATGATATGATATGGATATGTTCTGACATGATTTGTTGATGATACAGGCTGACGATAGCTTTCCGACCAAGACTCACATATGGAGTAAAGGGGTCACACACGACTACCAGAGATGTTGAGGGAGAGGTGTGGATAGCAGCCCTACCATAGCCTACTAGCACTCCCGCCGTGGCTCGAACTATAGGTTAACGACTACCTAGTTCGAGAGGACCCATGATTTCATGAGGGTAGACTGCGATAGTCACTCACAATGATTCTAAGGGGCGTGCAATAAGGAGGGGGCCTTATTCTTTAGAAGCCCTTAGTCTCCCACAAGTTCACCTAGCAGAGTGTTGACTCCAGGGGTTATTGATGTCTACCAAGTCAGTTAAGAGGTGAGTGGCACCCTTGGAGAACGTAGTGCGTCCTGAAGGGCACATCGTGCAAAGGAACAGATGAGGCGAGTGGCACCCTTGGAGCACCTAGTGCGTCTTGAAGGGAACGTCCCATTGTTGATGATAGAGGGATGAACCTATATGGCCCTAAGAAAAATAACATGTTAAGTAATTTCAAAACACTTATCTAATTAAATGTCGCCCAGTACGAAAATTAAGGCCTAAGTCTAAATTACGCTAGTCGTTGAACCTTGTCTTCTCTAATAATAATAATAATAATAATAATAAAACTGACTTAAATAATAATTTTGACCTTCATTAAATCTTGTAACATGAAGGGAGTAAGAAATTAAGTTATTCATAAAAATAAAATCTGTGGTAATAAATGTAAAAAGGGGAATTAATTATTTTATCTTTTTGATAAAAATAAAAAATAAAAAATAAATAAATACTAATTAAATGATAAAAGGGAAAAGGGGTTAAATTACACACCTACCTTTTTGAGTTCTAATTAAGAGGGGAAAGAGGGAAAATCTTAAAATTTAGGAAACTAGGAAAAAAGGTAACATAAAAAGGGAAAAAGCAAAAGTCAACTTAGTAAAGAATCTACCATTTAAGAGCTTTCTAATTTTAAACAGAATTAGCAACTTCATAATAGGGAAAGCCTTTAAAACCTGTAAGGAAATTTGGGGAGACCTAGGATGATTCTAGGAGTAACTCTAAGTGGGTGAGGGAGATGAGTTAATTAAAGAAATAAAGAAATTAAATAATGGAGAAATGTAGGGGATGGGGGACACTTGTACGGAGAATAATTTTTAGGATTTTATTTTTAAAAACTTTAATTAAATGAGATTTTAGGAAAGAAAGGAAGTTTTAAACTCTATAAAATGAAGGAAGGGGAAGGATAAAGGGGGATCTTTTGTTGGGGTAACGTTATGCTGCAGAAATATCGAATTGACTGATTTACTTGTGGGAGTTGGGATACCTAGCTCGGAGAGGAGTGGTAGCTTGGCCTTGTGAGGTGAGCTGGGAGCTAGACGAAACCTATGGATAGTGTGTGTGGCCCCTTTGTGGCTTGGGGGGCTAAGGGGGAAGAAGAGTACCCCTAGCATTGGCTGGAAGGTACTAGTGAGGTCTCGACAGTTGACGAGCGGGATTTGCACGGAGTGTGCGGGCGAACAGACAATGGTACTCTCTTTTCATTTGTATAGTATATGTTGTAGGTTTTATGCTTGGATATGCTCATTTAATGGAAAAGTAAGTTGATGTTTTTTTTAATTGATGATTGGGACCTTCCTTAGCCTAGATCGATAGTTTTTGTCTCCTATGGCCTTCATTTTCCCACATGTCTTGATCACCTAGCTGTGATTGATTGTGTCCTTAATGGTTGTATACCTTTCATCCTTGGTTCACCAGTCCTCGCCTGAGCAATCGGTCAGGAGCCTGATCTACGGTCGTCGTCTTAGCGTTAAAATACCTATGGATCTCAACACCCTACATTTTTGTGCAAGGATGTTGAAGCAAAGGACAAACCTATCTGTTGTCCACCTCTATTGTTGTCTTTGGTTGAAGGTTGGCCTTGCATCCTAATGCGGTTTTTTTTTTAACCCTACAGAATTTGATTGTTGACAAGGTTTTTCTATAAACTCGGCATGTTTTTACCTAGTGTTATCTCATTTTTACCCTTTTTATCTCGCTAGGCATTCTCTGTATTGCATTCTTGAATGTGTTATATTGTTGGTTATTGGCTCTACGTTTTAAAGGGTTGAAGGCATTTTCTTTACTGAACTATGGCTCTACCTTTTTCATTTAAATTGACTATGATTCCTTATATTAATGGCATTGGGGTCTGCGTCCTTCTTTTCTTTTACTAGTGTGTTTCTTAACTGAGCGATTTAATTCAGGAATATTATTTAATTCAGGAGTATTTACTCCAACATTTTTTTCTTATACCCGAGATCTTCATAGTAAACACCTGTGTTTTCTTTTACTTGTCGGATGGGGTTAATGACCCTGCGTTACCTCATCATTTTTTGGATAGCATTTGATCTTTGGGCCTTTGCATATACACCTCCCTTGCTCTACGCTCATAACCTTGGCCTGCATTTTTCACTGCAACTAATGTGTCTCTTGGGCATTTGTTTTTCTGCATAAAAAAAAATAAAAAATGATGGAGTAAAATGGTAGTCGCTGCCAGTCATCTTTTTTTTCCCAACCTTGATTTTCTCCTTCTGAATTCGATTATGCAGACCTCTGTTTCTTATAAGTGATTAGCCATGCACCCAATAGACCCAACACACCTGAAATTAATGAGTTCTTGTCAAGATCTTAGGTGATCTTCCATTGCTTTCCTAGCAGCGAATCCCTTTTACCTGTGCGTCTTCCTTACTCCCTCATGAGCTACGTCCGACCTCGTTGATGAACCCCATCGTCAGCGACTTATTTATCTCCTTCTGGCAGCAACGTTCTCTGCGTTTTTACCTCTTCTCATTAATATTCGAAGATGAAATGAGACTGTGGCCACTGGATTGACAACTTTGCATTGTTTTTAGACCACCCATTTAAAACGATGTATTGTTTTATATATTGGGTGTCAGCGAGAATTTCTATATTTAATTGATAGCGTTAAGGTTTACTCTCTATAGATATTGGGCAGTGAATATATGGTAAGGTTGACTCTACTCGTTGACTGACAACGTTGTATTTAATTTGGCAACTGTGTTAAGAGTAATGATGACTCCCTACATTTCCGTTTTTATAATATAATTTATTTTAGGTCTATTTTTACCTCAAAATTCTAGAGATAAATATTAATCAATCACAATCTTGGAGATTGTTCCAATGCATCAAGTCAAGAACGCCAAATGGAGCTCGGGGTATTATGTTTCTTTATTCTTCCCACAAAATTTTATTTTAAAGTGAATATGAGAATCCACATCAACAATTGGACAAAATCGTAGTTGCTCAAACTCCTACTCAATTGGCTCTTGAGATGAATGTGGAAAGAATCTCAGTTTTAGGGAATTCTATGTTGGTTATAGACTGGGTGAATGAAGTTTTATTCAAAATTTAGTACTTAGACCACTTCATGTTTAAATTTTAGTAGCATCGACTAAATTTTATGAAACCTCTTTTCTCCATGTCTACAAAGAACATAAATCGAGAGCATATGAGCTCTCAAAAGTTATGGTTCTAATTCATATCAATTTTAATTTGATAAAGAAACATAAGGCGAAAGCGATATATACATCTCATCTCTTTCATAATCATATTTTTATTTTATGCTTAGATTCATGTTACATTGTTATCCTACTATCTTATGTTTATGTTGAGGGCAGTTAGATGGTCAATTATCTTTAAAAACATTCATTTATTTTTCCCTTCAAGGTTGCTCCCCTTTTTCATATGTACATAGGATAGTATATGTTAATGTAGAAAGAAAGTAAGCTTATATTGAAACAATATTAGATAGATGTTACCAATGCTACAACATTAACAACAATCTACTTTGTTTTAGTTAATGTTTAATAATAGCAATCAATCTAATGTTTCATAAGAACAATCTACTTTGTTTTAGTTAGTTTTTTATAATAGCAATCAATCTAATGTTTCATAACAACAATCTACTTTGTTTTAGTTAGTGTTTAATAATAGAAAGCTACTTTATTTTAGTAATTTTTTAATTAATGTTAATGGCTAGTAGGTTGAGATTTGGATAAAATTTTAATGCCCAATTGGAATGTATAATGATTAAAGTTTGAATGGAGAATGTTGGAGTCATGGTTAGGCAACTCTTAATTCACTTGCGCCTTGAATTAATTTGATACTTGCATTGCATCATGAATAAATGAGAAGCATGGTTGATTATGTAATTGTTCTCTTCACGCTTTTAAAATCAATTAGGTTACTCTTGCGCCATTAGGAGATGTTGACATATGATCGAATTGTAAGTTTATAATAGAATTTGTGCACGAACTTATGTCGTTTTATGATGGATTTAGTAATCAAATTCTCTTGCACCTTGGAATTTATGTGATGTGTGATTGATTCATAGAACACTATCGCGCATTGATCATCATTGATGTGGTTGAATTAGCATATTTAGTTTGTTCTTCTTGTGTCGGGTGAGATGTAGACACCTCCTTGTTCCTCAGAACAGTCGCCAGCCCTAAGACCTTAAATGGTCAAAATCGATGGGAACCTGGGCTTGAGCATTTCTTATGTGTCCTATAGGTCCTAACCATTGCAGGGTAGGATGGGCAGGTAGTCATTCTTATTTCCGTCAGTTGAATGTCGTATATTGCTTCCAGGTGATTAATGTGCTTCTATGTTTGGTCGCCGTGTTGTTGTTATGTGAGTTGCTTGTGCCTTGTTCGTCATTGTGTTGCGATGCAGAGTATAATGTCTTTATTACCCTTGTACACCTGCACACACAAAAAAAAATGCACTTGTTATGTGAGGCTCGTTGTCGTAACAACGGGAGGGATGTTACAAATTATTTGCAAGAGATGTTTTTTCCATGGTTGCACCTATAGACAACACTGAAAACATGAAATATTATTTGATGTGATGCACGGAACAAAAGATGAGGCTATTAGAAGATTTTGATGATAACGATTTTATATATGAAAGAGGATCTATTGTATTGAAAGGATGATTTTTTCAAGAAACCCATCAAAATGATACTCATGTTCACTTTCAAGACTACCAGTCAGATGTCACGATTTGTCAATATAGTCATTTGGTATGTGCAACATGCATAAAGTTAATACAAGTTCAATAAAAAAAATGGAAAATGTCCAAAGTCGATCATGAACGAATAATTGAAGATGGAATACTATTACGTTGTTTTTAAACAAACTTGGCACATGTGTACATTCCAGAATTTTTAATTTTTCATTGAAAGTACATTCCAAATTTTGATAACTCAAGTTTTGACTAGCTCCAAACATATTTTCAATTATGATATTTAGAATACTATGTATAAAAAACTCACTTGGGAACTGCACCCCAATTAGTACCTAAAAGTATATTGTTAATACTTACAACCTAATTAGTATAGGATTTAGGGAACTACTAATTTGTATGGAAGTGAAAGAACCATTTGGTAACTTAT
>ML801887.1:343528-363854 GCA_009831015.1 Picea engelmannii | reverse complement strand
TAATATAATAACAAGGGAACCACTTGTGGTGCACTCTATTTGAATAAGAGTAAGAGAAGTACTTACAAATTATGACACCCCCATTAATACCCAAAAGTATGTTCTTGGGGAATTCCACTCTAATTAGGATATGAATGAGGGAGTCACTTGTAAATTTATGTCCATGTATGTGATAACCTAAATTTGTATAAGAGTGAAAGAACCAAGAATCACTTGGGGTGCACCCTAACTTTAATAGAGGATAGAGGAGAACTTAATCTTTTAGGGACATGCAATTTATATAATACAAGTTATTTTTTCAAGTCAAGAAGTGAGGTATCCTTAGGCGCAAGGGATGAAACTAACCCTAACTTAGGCATGCTCACTACTAGACATACTTACAAGACATCTTTAAGTACCTGATCTGACTAATAGACCCATCATCATATATCCTTCTAAGCATTCCCCCTTCTAACATTTGGATGAGACTAATCTTTTTTAAATAAAGCATAATATTAGGGTAGCTAAATATGATATCAAAATCTCATTCCATATTGTGATTGGAAATGGCTCACATGTTAAGAAAAGTAAAATATATTTTAATGAAGTTCATTTGATGGGGTTTACTTTCTTTAGAATGTTTGAACTTATTCCCATATATGTATTATGGAGTTGTCCCTGTCGATGGGGTTCACTTTTTTTAGAATGGTTGAACCCATTCCCATATATTGTAAAAGGTTGATCTAGAAACTCTCTATTTAAAGAGAAGTTCCTTCACATCTTACGCATGGTTGGATTTGCGAGATTCTAGCAAATTCTAGCGATGGATCACAAAGATACCCACTTCTAACTTCTAAATGGAACTAACCATTTCTCAATTATGTGCACTAACATGACATCTTTATGATACCCAATTACATTGATAGAACCATTAATGTAATCGCTTCTAATGTATACGAAGGATTCAATATCAAATTTAACCTCTACATCTAATTAAAAAATAATAATTAAGGTGTATGGAGATATATAACCTTCTTCTTTAGTTTTCACCATGACATCCAAAGTGAAAACATGAATTTTATATTTACAATATTACTTTTAAAAAAAAACATGAATTTTATATTTACCATATTAATTTATACATAAATTTAATTTCATGTAGAGTAAAATAAAAGTTTATACACAAATTTAATGTCATGTAGTAAAACGAATTATTAATATTGGAGAGGTATAACACTCAAACTATTTGGAGAATTCTATTCCAAGTATATTGACTTGAAGCAATTATTAATGTTGAAGAAGTATAACACTCAAACTATTTGGTGAATTTTATTCCAAGTATATTGACTTGAAGTAGTAAGATAGTGGTATAGTGATATAAAGAATGAAAAATTGTTAAACACTATTTTGATTGACCCTTACTTTTTTCAATAGTATGTTTTTCTCTTTCATTTTAGTAATATTGCATTAGGTTCAAGGGTATATGAACCTTTAGGTGAATATCTCTTATAGCTTTAACATTTTTTTAATGACTACATGATAAAAGTAAAGAAGAGTTTATCATCTCTTCCATTTTAAGAATTATTTTTTTGCCGAGTATATTGACTTGAAGCAATTATTAATGTTAAAGAAGTATAACACTCAAACTATTTGGTGAATTTTATTCCAAGTATATTGACTTGAAGTAGTAAGATAGTGGTATAGTGATATAAAGAATGAAAAATTGTTAAACACTATTTCGATTGACCCTTACTTTTTTCAATAATATGTTTTTCTATTTTATTTTAGTAATATTGCACTAGGTTCAAGGGTATATAAACCTTTAAAGTGAATATTTATCATAGATTTAACATTTATTTAATGACTATATGATAAAATTAAAGAAGAGTTTATCATATCTTCCATTTTAAGGATTTATTTTTTTGCCAAGTATATTGACTTGAAGCAATTATTAATGTTGAAGAAGTATAACACTCAAACTATTTGGTGAATTATATTCCAAGTATATTGACTTGAAGTAGTAAGATAGTGATATAATGATATAAAGAATGAAAAATTGTTAAACACTATTTCGATTGACCCTTACTTTTTTCAATAGTATGTTTTTCTATTTTATTTTAGTAATATTTCATTAGGTTCAAGGGTATATGAACCTTTAGGTGAATATCTCTTATAGCTTTAACATTTTTTAATGACTATATGATAAAATTAAAGAAGAGTTTATCATCTCTTCCATTTTAAGGATTTATTTTTTTATCACATCATTTTGAGCATTTTATTTTATTGCTAACATTGTCACTTTTGTCAATTTGTCACATCATTTTGAACATTTTTTTTTTGTAAATAAGAAGTATATGTATATTAAGAGCCTGCTAAAGCTGAAGTAGAGTAGAAAAATATAGAGATATACCAGCTGCATTTACTGCACTGCCCCAACAAAGGGGAAACCAGTCCAGTCAGCCATCGAGCTCATATGTCAAATATGTCATAAGTTAAAGTAAAAGACAGTGTTCAAATTGATTATCATCTAAGTCTAAGAGCCTGATAAGACTTGAAAAAAACTAAGGATCTAGACACCTGGCAGATAGCCGATCCACGTGGCTCGGAGGTCCTTTGTCCAAGGCTCTTCCTCAATATACGTCGGTTGGTCTGCCCATTGCCTTTCCCCTTCCTCATCTCGCGTGGTTCCCTCAGCGTTGCTCCCTCACTCATCCTTCTCCCGTTCCTCTTATGTTGGTCGCTGCACCCTGTTCAGACCTTCACCTGTTGCAGTAGAAGGTGCCTCCATTGGAGTAGTTTCGACCGGGTCCGAGGAGAGATCCGCATGCATGGAGGAGAGGATTTGGAGAAAGCTCGCCACGTTTTCTTCTGTGGCTTGTAAACGAAAATGAAGATCCGCCACCTCCTACCTGAGTTCAAATACCAGGTCGTGCAATACCATCAGTCGGTCTCTGAAATGCACCGTGTCGAAGGAGTCTGTGGAATGGTGTCCAGCCCATTTAGTCATGTCATGTGTAGGAGGGTCGCATCTCAAGTTGCTTGGAGGCCTAAAGGTTGGCATGGGGGCAGAGGAATTCACCAGGGGGTCTTGAGAGGGTCGTAAGAGTGGAATCGACGACCGCGGGATTATGGCCAAAGAGTGGAATTGCATGCTCTGCGAAACTGGCGAGGAAGCAATAATAAACTTAGACTAAAGACAGGGGGAAGAACAACTGGAGGGTGAGTCAGGAGGCATGACCGAGGGCCGACGGGGCTTCCAGGGAGAGCCCCTCCTCGGTCTTCCCCTTGGTCGAGTCATTATGGGCGCAATGAAACTGGCATAGGGGACTAATGGCACCCGGTGCAAGAGAGTGGCAGGGACGACATCAACCCAAAGGAGACGAGCAGAGTCCAGCCTATGTTGCGAAGGGAGGAGCCCTGCGAACATCAAATGAGGACAGATAACAAACATAATGAGCTGAGCCATTCAAGATTCGTTAAGAGAGAGAAGTGGGCTATGTAAATGCTCCCTTGCAGCGTAGTAATGGACAATTAAACACCAGGGAGGGTGGCAGATTGCCGCATGAGCCCATCACTTGGCTCTGTGCCGCGGTGGCTTGTGTCCTCTCCTATTCCTTGCCACGAAGACCGCACTAACACCCCATCTGGGGGAACATCTACCAATCTAGCTTTGCAGATACACTGCTGAAGAATAGGGTGCTCCGGATCCTGGGATGAATTACACTGAAGGTCTGGTCCTCTCCAGTTGGTACCTAGATTAGCCAATTCATCCGCAACTTGATTCACCTTCCTTATGATGTGTGTGGGAATGATAACCTGGTTTGGATGCAGTAGACCTACAATAATCTGTAGGCCATGTGATAGTCTCCATCTGGGCGAAATGCTATCCGGGTTGGCCCCGTGGAGGATTCTGTGCAGCAAGCCAATGATGACTTGAGAGTCCCCCTCGACGATTATCTTTGTAAAATTATTTTTAATGGCCAATTGCAGTCCCCTGATAAGACCCCAGAGTTCTGTCGCATTGTTCGTGGAATGTCCGAGGGGGCCTGCTCCTATGACCAGGATGTGCCCACGATGATTACAGAAGACCACGCCATAGCATGTAGCTCCAGGATTACCTTTAGATGCCCCGTCAAAATTGAGTTTGATGAAATCCTCTGGGGGAGGAGACCAAAGGGAAGGGTGACTCGAAGGGATGGTGGGAGAAGGGNGGGGGGGGGGGCATTTGAAGATAAGGGAGAGGTGTCCAGTAGCGGAGGATGGGAAGCTCAAGGGGAGAGCAAGCTAAGTCTGCATCGGACCAATTCCTAATTTGGAGAGTTTCCAAAATGTTGCGTTGGCATTGACGCCAGCAATGTTGCCATGGGGAAGAGGTGTTTCTGAAAATTCTTCTATTTATTTCTTTCCATGTTTTCCAAAGGATAAAGCTAGGAAGGAGTTGCCAGATTCGGTTGAGGTAGGGAGAACAAAAATCCTGATCCCTCCAGTTCATAACGGTTGCAATGATATTGTCTCTAAGGCGGTCCGAGGCGCGCATGATGAGCGCTGCTTGATCCCAGATTTGAGTTGTGTAAGGGAAAGTATTGAGGAGATGGTTCAGGGTTTCCTCTGCCTCTCCACAAAGTGTGCATATGGAGGGTCCCACAAAACCCCTCTTCAAGAGATTGTCCCAGGTGAGAATGCTTGAGTGAGAGACTAGCCAAAAGAAAAGACTGATTTTCGGCCAGTGCTTAAGATTCCATATTTTTTCCCAAATTTTTGTAACTGGGGGGGGATCTGAATGAGCTTTAATTTGATAGGCTTCCTGCGTGCTGAAGGAGCCCTGTGGCCTGTATCCCCACTGAAGAATATCTTCACCAGAAATTATGGGAATTTTCCGTTTAGTCAGCTCTTCTTGCAGGGGTGCCAGATCGATATGCAGATCAAGGTAATGCACTCCCTATCCAAGTGCCAGCAGCGCCAGGTGTCCTCCGTGGGATTGTTCTGCCAGTAGTCTGCTACCTTTGTCAGGCCCATCCGTGTAGCTTAGGTGCATATGTCACGGGCCCATTCCTCAGCGCTCAGGGCTGGCCACTGTTGCCAGGGATCTTGCCAGAATAGAGTCGTTTTTCCATTCCCTATCTCCCAGAAAGCATGCTGAGTGACCATCTGTCTATTCTGCTTAGCCGTTGTCCAAATTAAAGAGCCCGTGTTATCCCCATTCCATCAAATTTGGTTCTTCTCTTCCATGTTGGGGGCATATTTCTTCCTCCATAGTTTATCCCAAAGATCTTTGGGGTTTTTTAACCAGCGCCACCAAATTTTGGCACTGAGAACCTTGTTCATTATAGAGGGATCTCTTAATCCCAGTCCTCCTTGTTCTTTGGGTCTATAGAGTTTTTCCCAGCTGACTAGTGCTATCTTATTCTTTTTGTTGAGGCCTTGCCAAAGGAAGTTTCTCTGTAGAATTTTGATGGTAGTGAGGACGAACTTTGGGGTGACCAACGCTGAGAAAGCATAGATCGGGAGAGCTTGCAGAATGGCTTTGAGTAGAATGAGATGACTAGGCATGTTTAAGGCTCTAAAGGTCCAAGAGGAGAGACGTTTGGAAAAAGAAGACAAAAGGTATTCCCAGGAGGAGTTATGGAGGGCATTGTCAATCAGGGGAATACCAAGATATTTGGAGGGAAGGGAGCTTCTGTTGAAACCAAGGATGTCAGCAATGTGGCACTGGATCTGAGGAGGCGTGTTAAAAAAGAAGATTTGGGATTTATCCTTGTTGCAATCCAGACCTGAGGCATCAGAGAAGGTTTGGAGGATATCCTGAAGAGTGTTGGCCTCTCGTACAATAGGGCTACCCGTTAAGAGAGTGTCATCCACAAACTGGCTATGCGAGATAGGGGGAGAGATGTCGTGCAGGGGTAAACCTATCAGAAGGTTGTTTTCTAAAGCAGCATGGATGGATCGACTGAGTCCTTTGGCCATGATAATGAAGAGGAAGGGAGACAGGGGGTCGCCCTGTCTAATCCCTCTTGAGGGGGAGAAGGGTCTCGAGGGTACCCCATTGATGAGAAGAGAAAAGAAGGCCGAGGAGGTTAAATTTAAAATCCATGTTACCCAATCTTGATTGAAACCAAAAGCTAAAAGCATTGCTCGCATATACTCCCAGCTGAGCTTATCAAAGGCTTTAGATAGGTCTAGTTTGAGGAGCATACCTGGGGTCTTGGTTTTCTGCAGGGAATGAATTACTTCATGAGCCAAAATGATGTTGTCCAGGATTTGCCTGCCCTCGACATATCCCAATTTCTCTGGGGAGATGATTGTTGGTAGGATCGGCTTGAGTCTCCGGGCTATTACTTTTGTAAGGAGTTTGTAGATGACGTTGTAGAGAGCTATAGGCCTATATTGCTTGGGCCGATGCGTCTGCCCCTCTTTGGGGACTAAGGTGAGAAAAGTGGCATTGAGAGCCCGGAGGACCTTTCCTGTGACTCTAGAGTCTTCCAGAATTTCCCAGACCTCTGTTCGGATCATCGACTAGTAGTAGTGGAAGAAGTCGTTGGTGAAGCCATCAGGGCCGGGAGCCTTTCACTTAGGGGTGTCCTCGAGAGCTTGGTCTACTTCCTCGATGGTGAAGGGTCTGAGGAGAGCTGCGTTTTTCTCCTGGGTTACAAGGGAGGGTACATTCCTTGTAATCTTATTGATAGCTTCATGTCTGTTTGGGATGTGCTCAGTGAGAAGGTCTTGAAAGTACTCAATCAAGTTTGTTTCTAGTTCATCATGAGAGTGAAGGGTTTCCCCTTCATCCGAGATGAGATGCGTGATATTATTAGATTGCCTTCTCTAGATAGTAGTTCGGTGAAAGAATTTGGTGTTGCGTTCCCCTTCCTTGAGCCATTGAATACGTGACTTCTGTTTCCACAGTATCTCTTCCTATCTTTTCCTATCTTCAATCTGTTGATTCACTCTGAGTTCCTGGGCTTTGAGCTCATCTATTAGTCCTTGCTCTCTGATCCGACACTGAATCTCATCCATTTTCTCTATCAGTTGTTTTTTGGAGTCGAAAATGCTGCCGAAAGTGTGCTTGTTCCAAAGTTTAAGCGTTTTCTTAATATTCTTCAGATTTTGCTGGAATCTATACATTTTGGATCCCTGGGGGATCTCTGCCTTCTTCCACCAATCTGGAATATTTTCTTGGAAATACGGGTGATCTAGACAGAACTGCTCAAATTGGAAGGGTTTCTTCCCAGGAGTGGATGGGACCTCCAACCATAATTGTATGGGCCGATGATCCGAACCGGGGGGATTCAAGATAGTGGATTCCATTGCAGTATCGTCTATCATGAGAGGTTCTGATATGAGAAAGCGGTCGAGTTTGCAAGCTATTTGATGCATTCTAGTTCTTCTATTGGACCAAGTGTGAATACCATTGTTGGCCTCCAAGTCAATTAGCCAAAGATCATCTATTAGACTATTGAAGTCGCCAGAGTCTCGATCTAGTCGTCTTGATCCCCCTTTTTTTTCCTCCAGGCTGCGGATGATGTTAAAATCGCCTCCCACAATCCATCTGTTGTACTGGGTGAGGCTGGAAAAGTAACTCAGGCTCCTGAGGAAATCTTGTTTGTCTCTTGGAGTGGCCGGCCCATAAATGCTGGTTAGATGTCCGGGCTTGTTTGAGTCGATAAGCCTATAGTCTACTGTGATAGACCATCTGGTGGTGCGAAAGTTTTCCATCAGTATAGCGTTGGTGTTCCAGAGGATATCCAATCCTCCAGCCGTTCCTGTGGCATCAATTGAGACCGCTCCCCCTTGCTTCCAGCAATAGGGAAGTAGTCGATCAAGGTCTTCTAAGGTACATTTTGTTTCCTGTAACAATACAACATATGGGGCTTCCACTAGGATCAGTTCTCGTAGCATTTTTTGCTTGCTACGTCCATTAAGGCCCCTGATATTCCAAGATATGATCTTCATAATGACGGGGGGGTGGGGAGAGGAGGGAAGCTATCCAAAATCAGGTGGATCTGTCGTGTGTTTACCATGAAGTTTCTTATTTCCTGTATGAGCTTGTTTGTGGATTTCCTTCCCCGTTTCTTTTCATCTTTTTGAGATTTATTTGGGTTTTTTGTCTGACTTCCCTGGATGCCCAGGGCTTTGCTAGCTCGGGCTGAGGACCCTACGGAGGAGTTGAGGAATACTTTTTGCACCTTCCTCGGTTTATCCCTGGGTATGGTGTAAAATTTTTGATGTCTATAGGGGTGCTCAAGGTGGTCCAGATCCACCCCAGCTAGGTCCTATTCCTCCATCTCCATTTCCTCGTCCCCGTCTTCTATCTCCTGCAATTCAGGCTGATTCCGAGCTGAGCCTAGAGGGGGAGGGTCCGATTCCTTACTCTTTGAGGGTCGTTCAAGATCTTGGCCCATGGACTGGGGTACATTGTGCGGGGGTGGTACGTTCGAGTTTGCTGGGATTGTAGGGTTTTCTCGTTGATCTTGTAAAATCCCAAACTTATTGCTGGTGGAAGGATCTTTACTTACCTGGGTCGGTTGCTTTTTGCCTCCCTGTCGCCTTCTCCCTTCCTGTTGCACGAATCCTTCCTTGTCCTTGCCGCTTTCTGGGTTCCCTTCCTTATGAGTCACATTGAGAGGGCATTCCTTGAAGAGATGCCCATGTTCATGGCATTTCCTGCACCGAAAGGGAATGTGTTCATAGTCGATGGTTTGAGATCAATCCTCATCATGATATTCCAGCGTGATTGACCCTAGGAGTGGCTTATCTATGTTCATATATACACAGATTCGTGCATATGATGTGTAGCGCCTCTACTTAGTGGCTTCGGAGGATTTAACATAGATACCAATGGTATTGCCTATGCCTGCTAGGACCTCTTCCAGCCAGAATTCTTGGGGCAGAGAGTACAGCCTGATCCATACTAGCGCATGGGTGAAGTCTTCCTTTTCGGGGCTGAACTTTTCTGTCCAGAATCTCAAGAAGAGTCCAGCCGAGTTGTAGAACTAAGGCCCTCCATCGAAGATACAGTTTCTATCCTCTAGGTTGTGGAGAATGATTGTGAAGAATCCCTTCAAGCCCAGTTGTAGATCATAGTGGCCTTTTGGTTTCCACCAGTACTGTATCCATTTGACCAGATCACGCTCAGAGGGCCAGGGCCCTAGAAACTTTCCTACCAGGGCATTGTCTCTCATATATTGTTGTTGCTCCTCTATTCGGGGCGAGCTTATGATGTAGTTTGGGGCCTGTGGTGCCTATGGGATGCATTTACTGGGTGTCTAAGGGGCTGAGGCATTTGCAGAGACATTTTCCTTTGCCGGATCAATGTCCATCTCCCGATCCTTGAATGTACCTTCTACCAGAAGTTGCACGCACATGTCTGGAGGCATTTCAAAAGTTGGCCTCTTCGTTCCCATTGCAATATTTTCATTGGTCGTGACTTGGCTGTAGGAGACGCTCGTCGGTGCCCCCTCCCTATGGTTCATGAGCCCCTGCGGGGCTATCATCTTGTGGGCATAGTTCGCGGCGGCTGTAAGTGCCGAAACCCTAGTTGCAGAGTGGCTATAATAAAGTAATCAACTCAAATTTTGATTTGTATAAGAATCATTTTGAACATTTTATTACTAGTTAACTTTGCCACTTTTTTCCAATAGAATCATTTTTTGATAGTACATAGTGAACATAAAATAAAACATTTAAATTAATACATATAACAGAAAAGTATTTAAGATATTGATGCTTAATTTAAAATGCATTGTAAAAAAGAGAATACTCAAAACATTATTTCATTACTAGTTAAATTTTTCATTCCACCTTTTGACAATATAATCATATTTTTGACTATACATAGTGAACATAAAATCAAACATTTAAATTAATACATAGAAGAAAAGTGTTTAAGACTTTGATGCTTAGTTTAAAATGCATTGTAAAAAGGAGAATATACAAAACATTATTTGACAATAGAATCATGTATTTTTCATATTTTCAAAAGTACACAGTAAACATAAAATGAAACATTTAAATTAATACATGGCAAAACATTAGTTATAATAAGTTAATTTTGTCATTTTTTTACCATCAATTATGAGAAATCATATTATGAAAAATCAAATATATATGAGACAAAAATTGCTATTTTTAATTCCAAAATTATGATATATATATATATATAATCAAAGTCTAAATAGTAATACTATAAAATGCATAAGTTCCACATCCATTTTAGGATGATAACAAAAACAAAGACATTTAACTCCAAAATTCTAGACTCTAAGCCATCACTTTAAGATAGATCACTTCATACATGAAGTTCAACAAAAAAACAGATTTCAAAAATAAAAAATTTACAATTCAAACATGCGAAATAATACAGAATTCAAATATTGTAATTAAAATAAAATTGACATACATACCAAAAAAGTTAATTGTCATCCTCCAACATACTCTTTCCCACAAAATATATTGTAAACATAGTTTCCACTAAATATAATTTAGACATCTGTAAAAATAAAAAACATAATAAAAAAACAAATAACACATATTAGTGTATATACTGTAACTAAATATTAAATAAACAATAAGTAATAATAACATAATCAACCACAGTTAAACAGATTTAAGATCTAGTTACTCTCCAATTAAAAGTACATGATTTAAAAATTTTGTAAATCTTATCTAAAATCTTAAAAAAAAAAAAAAATTATGTTCTTGGTAAAAAAAACTTGAATTAGAGTTATATAATAATCTGAAAATAAATATGGAACTGTGTATGAAGAAAGTTCAAAAATCTCCATATTAAGTCATTCTTCCAATGAAATACTTATATCCTTGTGGATAAGGTCTCAAATCCTTGAGGTGAAATTCTCCTTGTAGATAATGTCCCAAATCCTTCAGGTGAAATTCTCATCCCAGGTGATGTTATTGTGTTCTTGGTAAAATAGATTGTGAGTTAGAGTTGGATAATAATCTGAAAATAAATATAGAACTGTGTATGAAGATAATTCACAAATATCCATGTATTAAGTCATTCTTCCAAATAAATACTTATCTCCTTGTGGATAAAGTCCAAAATCCTTAAGGAAATTCTCCTTGTGGATAAAGTCCCAAATCTTTGGATGTAAATCTCATCTCAAATATTGTTATTTGATCATATTTACACAACAATAAAATACTAATATCCTCAGTAGTTAAATACTTATCTTCTTCTTCTGCAGTGATCATATAATCAAATTCCGCGATGCCCTTTCAAACTAAAGGACTCATAAATATCCATATTAAGCAATTCTTCTAAAAAACTACTTATTATCTAAAAAAGTTCACAAATCTCCATTTTAAAAACCGTTCTTCTGAAATTTACTTATCTTCTCTTTCTCCAGTGGAATAAATGTTCTCATATAATACTACACCATTCTTGGACAAGAAAACAAGGAATACAAACGAGGAAAATCTAAAAACTTTTTTTTTTCTAATGTGGGATAGAGTTTCTTCTCAAATATTCAAACATATTCAAGTTCAAAATTAGGTCTTTGTCATGATCTAACCTTAAATAATTTTGAATGTACACCATTTAAGACAATGACAAACTTATTTAGGGGTTATGTATAATTCAAAATAATTGAGGAAAGGCTAAACTATAAATTTGACAAAATAAAAATTTGATAAAAGTCAAGAACATACATTTATGAATCATCCTAAATGGACACATCATTTACTAATCTAGGTGCTTCCTCAATCCCAATCTCTCTTTCGAGCACACTCTTAGGTACTCTCTTCTCCACATTAGCCTATATAACACATTTCAAATTGGAAAATTTAAAAAATTATATTCAAATGATTATATAACACATTAAATTTAAATTATTTTACGACATTAAATGATACCTGTGAACTCCCACCCTCTTCAAACTCTCCCATTGAGAATTGAGACAAGCCAGCCTGAATACCAGGAGATGGAATAGAGAGTTGTGAACAACACAACTAAGAACTAAATCTAAGATTCAATGTGTTCACAATTATACAAAATTATAAATGTTGTTAACCTCTTATTCAAAAGAGTGGAGATTGAACAACTATTAAAAAAACATACCTAATTCAATCCATCCAAATTCCAACTTGTTGAATCAAGTCCCCTACCGACTAGAGATTCGTTTAACATATCTCCAAACTGCAATTAATGGCAAAAATAACTCAATTATTTCTATAGAGACAAGGATATCTAAATCTAGAGCTCGAAGTAAACTATCATAAAATGTGTCAAAATTTTCTTAAATAGATCACATACCAATCTACGATTCGGGTCATCATTCTGAATGACCTTCTTCCAGCCATCCTGACAAAATTTTGCGTACTCCAAAACTTCTTCTGCTGACATTGCATCTAAGTCTGCATCTATTTGATCAACAAATGTGGCATGGGAATTGGCGTCTGCTCTCTGACGCTTCATGCCAACATCAACACCATAAAACATAGCTTCCAAATTTTCCCCGATTGCAATATTGGCCTCTTTGCCAACTTCTGATGTAGCCTGGAACTCTGAAAGTGATGCAAATGCCCCTGTTGGGTGAAGTACTAAAGGTTGTAGAAACCTCAACAATGTCAGACTTCAATATGCCCATTTGCGATCATAAGTACGTTCTTTACGAGTCCCATATTATTTGGATGGTAGACTAGTATAATCCGAGTGCATGTTCAAGAAAAAACCCTCAAAAAAGTGTCTTGCAAAATAGTGTGGAACCTCATTGTTCCATGAAAATTTCCCATATGCCACCAAAAATCTGTTATACATATGTCCGACAAAGTCATGGTTCTTAAAATATTGCACCTTCAACATTTTCCTCTTTGGGCCCTCTTTGAAATTGAACATAGAGATAGTGTCTTGTTTTGAAACTTTGTTTTTTAATGTCTCGCATTTATCAGGACCCATCACCTCTAACTTTCTCCGCCTCGTTAGATAAAAAAAATTGCCAGTGGTTGGCCCCATCTTCTGATATGCATCTATATAGTTTTCAGTGAATGCAAAACAATTTGGAAACTTTGTTTTCTCTCCCGAGAAAGTTCCAATACCGCCAAATCATTTTCTAACCTCTTTTTAATACCTGATCATCGCTCAAGCATCATTTATTTAGTATTCCCTTAACAGGGAAGTTCATCGCCAACATCTGAAGGATATGTGGATGTTGGCGTGTAATCTTTTGTTTCTTCATAATGTGGCCTCCTAAATCCACCTTCACCCTCTGCACCAATATTTTAATCTTTGTGATAGCCACTCTCATTGTCGCCCATTGCTCTAAATTGATTGCCTACACACACATTTGAAATAACTTCAATATTTAACCTCACATAAATTTACATACAAAAAAAATCAACAAAAATAAATAAAATTTAAGAAACTTACTAGAAATATTCTCTTGTCCAGATCTATTCCCTACATTCTCAGGTGTAGGAGTATTGATGCACAACCTATCTGAGAAGGATGCATCCATAACACTGGTTTGAGCAGGTACTACAGTTGACCTATTTACAAACGCGTTTGAAAATATCCTTTGACGAGATTGTTGGTGCTCAGTCGGAGTCTCAGTTGAAGAAGGAGTTCACGTTCTTCCTTCTTGAGAATGCCTAGAGCATTTGCGAGAAATTTTTGGATAATATCATGTCGACATCACTCATCAATATCTATCCACAATGCAGAGTTTATCAATAAAAATCCAGAGATGTACACAAGTTCAAGCAATTAAAAATGCAAAGATAAATCAAAGTTTTAAAAAATCAAGCCATAGTGGTACTCGCGCATTAAAAGGTGCAAAGACTGGTCATTCAGCCATGAATCAATCACCTAAAATATAATTAAGGGGTCAATAGACAGCATGGCATATTTTTATCCTTCACTCATCATCCATGCACAAAAAAGCAAGGCATTTGAATCTATAGGTCTTTAAACATTGAAGTGACGACCGTTGATTCAACTCCTAGACGACTGCTCAGGCATGGATTGATGACTAAAGGGATAAGGGACAGAAGATAAAACCACAATATTTTCACAATAATCAATAAAACCCACACACAGAAGTCATTGAAATCAGAAGTTGGGTTCGCCAAGGGACTGTCATTCCACTGAGAGGTTTATCATTCACAATCCACATCAAAGAAGAAGATGCAAATGCTAGTCATTCATCCATGAATCAATCAACTAAAAGATAAGTAATGGGTACATAGACAGCATGGCAGATTCTTATCCTTCACTCATCATCCATGCATAGAAAAGAAGGGCAAATGAATCTATGGGTTTTTAAACATCGAAGTGACGACCATCAATTCATCTCCTTTCTGACTGCTCAGGCATGGAATGATGACTAAAGGGATAAAGGATAGAAAATAAAACCACAATCTTTTCACAATAATCAATAAAATCCACACATAGAAGTCATTGAAATCAGAAGTTTGGTTCGCCAAGGGACTGTCATTCCACTAAGAGGTTTATCATTCACAATTCACATCAAATAAGAAGACACAGAGACTAAACATTCATCCATGAATCAATCAACTAAAAGATAAGTAAGGGGTCCATAGACAACATGGCAGATTCTTATTCTTCACTCATCATACATACATAGAAAAGAAGGGCATTTGAATCTATAGGTCTTTAAACATCGAAGGGACGACCATCAATTCATCCCCTGGCCAACTGGTCAGGAAAGAACTGGTGACTAAAAGGATAAGGGACAGAATATAAAACCACAATCTTATCATAATAATCAACAAAACCCACACACAAAAAGTCATTGAAATTAGAAAGTTGGGTTCGCCAAGGGAAATCAATTTAGAAAAACAACAAGCAAGTGGATTCATTAAAAGTTCCCTATGGTTGAATCCACTAAAAAAATGTATTAGGACATTTATTTAATATTCCTTAAAAGTTCCCTATGGTTGGATCCACAAAGACCGCATATAATGTAATGCATTAGAATCCCCAAAACAAAGAGTTTAATCTTCATAACATCATATCCCTCCATGTCCAAAACCTATTTTTACCTTGAAAACAATTGTAAATCRTATGAATCTTGKCTYTRGRRAAAAAAWAAMCCCMTTTTGAGACACTCATCAATCTTGTTTTATTATATATATGGATTTGAAGATTTGGGTTGTAGCATTTCTATATAATCATGGAGAAATACTGAGAAAATTCAAAAGTGTTTATAATTTTTTATCTTATAATTAATATCATAAGTAACCTATCATATCCTCATATAATTAGTTATTTCCCCATTAAGAGAATGACTAAAACTAGGTACCTAATGTACAGGCACAATAGACTACTAACATGAAAGAAAATTTGCTACCTATTTCTTAATGGGGGTTGGCATAAATATGCCAATTCTTGGCTAAATCATTTGAGAATGGAGAAGGAGATCACTCTACAGAACATTGATATACCATTAAAAATATTATTAAATAGAATTCAATGAAATATCAATTTACTTATGAAGATTTTTTGTTAACTATAAGGTAGGGAAAAGAACACCAAAGTGGAATACATTGGAAAAGACCACCAAAGTGGGAGACTAGTTCATTTTTTAGCAGTTTACTACACAAGTAGGTCACTCATGTATTACACAGAGATGTGACCAAGACTCATGACAATATGTAGGACATGTGAAGCATAGGGGAAGATTTACATACCCATTTTCATTAGGTCTCACTAGATGGTTTCAAGATGTGTTTTTTCAACCTATTCCAAATATAAATGACTCTTGGCAATGAATATTTCTTGTAAACTATGAAATTGTGTTCAAAAATACGATGCACTCAAGAAATAATTGTTCCATATATACAGTAGATTATTCTTTGTTAAGTACAATGCCATATTCACTCTTTGCAATTCAATTCCATCTTACTCATGGTTGTTTATACTTGATAACAAAATGAATTCTACATTTTTGCAAGATTGTTTTCATCTCTTTTCCTTTTCATTTAAAGAGAAACAATGCCACAATACTAGTAAATTACACCAACACACAAAATTTTGTAAATATCAACATCCCTTAAAAAAAGTAAATAAATTTGTATATACTACCGAAGATCTCAAATGATGGATAAATCCAAGGGATATAGGAAAGTGTCATAAGGTATCTACAAAACTAGTAAAAATAGAGCTTCAAATGGAACTTTATGCCTTACTAGTCAATGGAATGTATATGTTATTATGTGTTCAATGGTTAATGTAGCTATGTGCTTGTGTCAAAAATATTCAAAATAAATTATTGAAATTAATATGGAAAGGTGAAACTTATAAACTATATGGATTTTAAACATTAACTAACAAAATAATTACTTCACAATGCAAGAAAAATAGTAGAACAAAGAGCGGTGAGTGGACGGAGTTGGGGGTATAGAGAGAGAGAGAGAAATACATTATCTCTTGGTTATCAACAAATTTCCACTAGGTTAACAATTGAGTACTTTTGGTAGTTTACCAACCAAAATTTTGGTTAGAGGTTAAACACACAGATATGTGCTACAATGAGATTGGTGTTACCTTTCCATCCCCAATAAAAAATTAACTCATGAAGACTCATAATCAATAGTCTTCTCATGAAAAGAAAACATGTCAAAAGTGAAGTTTGGTCCTAGGTGGGGTAGAGATGAAATTGTCCTCTCTGACACTTGAGCTAGACCCAATTAACATATCCAATTAAAAGTCACAACTTATTACTTGACTCACCCTTTGACTTGTATTTTGAGAAGTCATTTATTTTGAAAAACAATTTTCATTATCAATTACTAATCTTTATTGAAATATATCTTTGTAAATTTTGATACACAAGTATATTTTCTCCACGAGTGCATGATGGAAACACAAATATGTGGATATCAATCAAGATATTAAAGGAATTTAAGTAGAAAAAATAAATATTTCCTAGGAATCATAAGGAATCATGTAAGAAGTCAAATAGTCAATTGGGTCAGAGTGCGACTAACTACGAAGTTTTGTTGGGAAGTTCCACTAGGAGAGAACCGACCTAATATGGAAGTAATACATTTACTAATATATTCATAATTGACTTGAAGATCACATTGATGGACAAATAATGGAAATAATGGATGCATGTTTCTAGAACATGTCAACAAAAACCTAAAAGGTTCTTAGAATGTTTATTGGTCAATTCTTCATGTAGTATGGTCTATGAGTAGTTGAATGATTGAGAACTAAGTTGATTGGGATTCTTGGTAGAATAGCACTCAATTTTACCATGGAATATATCGATCCTAATGGTTTCTTTGAGGGTGCATATATTAACCTCAATGAATTGACAAAATGTACAAGGGATTACAAGATCAAAATCAACATGTGTATGGTGCATCTACAATAACTACTGAACCAATTTATTGTCATTAGGAAGTGGGCATCAAATGACATGTAGAAGTTTAATTGATTGTTCAAGTGGAATGTAAATAAGAGGAAGAATTGTAACTATCTCTTAGATATTGAGAGAGGGAGGTAGAATTTTGAAGATTACAATTGAGAAACGATGCAATTATAGGTGATTTAAATGTGTTGAGATGGTATGTGACATGGTACATTTAAAAATTTAAATGTGTGCTCTATATGATCTTATGTTTTGTTAAATGACAACTTGAAAGTTTGAAAAGAGAAATTATGTCAGTGTAAGATTGAAATCTCACTCAACGGGATGTTTTGGCCTTCTGCTTTCTTGGCTTATTAGTAAATGAACATTCCATAAATGTAGCAAGCAATCAAATATGAAAAGGAATCCCCAGTCATCACACTAAATTCATTTATGTGCTTAGCTAGATGATTCGTTTAGAAGTTGGAGCAAGATCAATTACTGAATGATGCTTGATTCCTATTTGCATAATAGAAATATTATTCTTTTTTTGTTTAGGTGATGTGGATTTCTTGAGCCCAAGGATGCATCAAAACTGTCATTCAAGAAAATATTTTGGGATCAGTTTAGGCTAGAGATCACTGGATTATATATAGTTTCCATTTTTTGTTTTAAAAAATGGCCTCTATCCTAAGACTTATAGCTAAATGATATTTTCAAGGTGCTTGGGCTTCAACACACCATTGAACTTTATGTAATACATGTAGGAAATACACCTAGAGTTGTATTATATGATGTTCACACTAGTTAAATTAAGAATTCATAGATGAGAATGTAAAGATAAATATTTTGGATTTCAATTTATTTTGTCCACCTATAGGTCCTTATCCAAGGGGCGTGCATTCCCCAGAACCAAATGGGGGGAATGGATGAATAGATATAGGGTATTTCCCCCATTATCTCAGTGTTAACTATTACTCATGCTAGTTAATGGACTAAAAATCTATTATTGAACCCAAGCTATAGTTCAGGTTGATGTTGTTTTTCTCTCCAAGGTCTAAAGGCCTTGGGTTATGAGTGGGATAAATAGTGGAAAATAAATCAATGTCACATCAGTAATCAAATTGTCATTGCTCACAAATCCCACCACTATGATAACCCACACCCTCAAGAGTAGAGCTAGATCAAGTAAATAAAATTGAGGGGAAGAAATCAAGGGCCTATGCGACCTTGGATTCATGTAAGGTGTTCTCCTTTAGCATCATTTGATGACTAATTATATGTAATTCCATCCCAAGGTCACTTCATCTAAGGATTCTCTTAGCGATGACACATATGAATTATCTGGGATGTATACTAGTTGGAAACATTCATAGACGAGAAAATCTGTGTATAGTAAGGAAGAAAGAAATTTACTACTTTTGGGGGAACACAATGTCTTTGTCTAACATAAGAGCATATTTGTAAATAAAAAACTATACTTATCATGAACTATACTAAAAGCACTACTAGGAGAAGCTTATGCTTGAGAAGCATCCACAACTCATGCTAACTACTACAGTTAATGAAGTAGTCCAAATTGTTTATGAAAGTTGAAACTTCAAATGCTCCATCCATGGAGAGATCTAACTTCAAATAATCACCAACATATAGCTACCAATGCGTGAGATCCTAATTCTCTATCTAAAAAAACTCTTGCCCAACAAATCCATCTCCAGATCCCAATGCTATAGTAGTTGTTGTTAAAGTGGTGCAATATACATCTCTCACTTCAAATGATCCTGAATATATATTGGCTTGAAATATTTAGTCTTGTGTTACTATTCACTTTACTGGTTCCATACTTCATTTCATTCATTTATATGAGAAATTGGTCATGCTATTGGAAACAAATACTATGAGGAAGTTATGGCACTTAGAGGAGGAAGTTACACATTATAACATGTTTGAGGATCCAGGGATAGTGGTGAGAGGTAGCGATGAAATGCAGAAACAGAAGGTCATGACAAGTGTGATTTGACTTTCAAGTCAAACAAATTAATAAGAATTTAATATGGGACGTCGAACCCATTAATAAGGAACCCATTAATAAGTGGAAGCATTGTAATAATAGTTTTTTTGTTTGTTTGTTAATTTGTGCGGGACCTATTGGCTACGCGATTAACCTGTGGCTTGAGAAACCGTGACTCAGGGGCATCTAAGCCATCAAAATCACCTGGGGATCGCACCCGGCCTGAGCCACACCAACCCTTAACATGGTTGGATTTTTTGTCCCCACAGGTTTTGAACCGGTGACTTTAACATCACGGAGTGGCTTAACAACACACTCTGTCACTGATTGTCCTACACCTAGGGGACTGCATTGTAATAATAGTTATTTAACTTTAGTTTTTTAAATATTTTTTGGACTTTGATAAATACTTCAAACATGCAGTCTTCCACCACGATATTAAATCTCATAATTACTCTCTAAGCCAATAAAAAACTATAAATTAAAAAAATTAAAAACACAGTTTTCAATAAAAATAAATAACTATTTTTAAAAAACCATGAAAAACATATACAAAATTAAATGCACTCAGAAAAATTCAAAAGTCCTCTTAAATCTCATAATTATTCTCTAAGCCAATAAAGAACTATAAATTTAAAAATTTAAAAACACAATTTGCAATTAAAATAAATAACTATTTTTAAAAAACCATGAAAAACATATACAAAATTAAATGCACTCGGAAAAAGTCAAAACACGTGAAAACTATAATACTTGACCTAATAAGGATTAAAAAAATATTAACGAAGATTGATGTTATTTAAAGTCCAACAAAAATAAAATCTTTATAAATTTAGGTATAATCTCATTATTTTAAAAATGTATATAAAATTAAAATGAATATGATAATTGAGACAAATGCCAATGTATCTAATACATTTTACAAAGTCACATATAATTAACAAATATTAATAATGTGACAATCTATAACAGAAAAACAACAACAACAACAAATCTTATATAAATTTAG
>ML801887.1:327621-343284 GCA_009831015.1 Picea engelmannii | reverse complement strand
TATATATATATATAGTTAAGACCAGTGCGAATGTACGCAATCAATTTTACAAAGTTACATATTATTAATATTTATATAATAATATAAAAATTTATAAAAAAAAAACATCAAAGTATTTTTTTTAAAATGCCTTAAACATCAACTTAAATGTAATTTTTGTAGAAATAATGTCAATATTTTCAGTATTTCATCTAAACAAACCACCAATGTCTTCATCTAACCCAATGTTTTCATATTGTATATATACAATGATATCTATATTGGTTTTCCAAGCATATCAACATCAACCTCCACACGCTTTTGAAAATTTGTTTGAATAGGACATTATCAACTTCAACAAGCTATTGAAAATTCGTTTGAGTAAGACATCATCGCTTCATTGGTGCGAGTTGGAAATGTCCATTGTTTGAACTATGATGACATATTAATGCAATTATGCAAGTGATAAAATTTGTTGAATGGATGTTAAAAAGGGTGTGGAAGTTTCTCGAAGTTAAAATTTTTACAAGATAAATTATTTTTTAGCTGAAATTATTTTTAAAATTTTATAGGAATTTTGTTAGAATTTATGGTGTCTTCTTTTTAGTTGAAATTATTTTTTTAATTTTGTTGGAATTTTGTTGGAATTCAATTACTGATAGATGTTTGATTTCTGTTTTAGAAGTTAGCTAGATCTTGGTGAGGCCTTTATAGTGACATGTGTATGTGATGGCTACTTCGTTTGTTGTTCCAGATCAATGTTTATGGAATATTCATTTATTAATAAGCCAAGAAAGAAGAAGGCCAAAACATAGATAATTTGTTTAGTTGTTGAAGCAAGATCAACTGCTGATAGAAGCTTGATTTTTGTTTTGGAAGCTAGCTAGATCTTGGTGAGGCCTTTATTGTGGCATGGGTATTTGATGGCTACTTTGTTTGTTGTTCCAGAGCATAGTTTAGACCTAGGGAACGCCTTTGCATGGTCTATGTCAAATGGCAGCCAATGTAGATTCTTGTTAGTTCACCATCATGGTTAATCAGTGTGACTTGACTAATGCAAATAATGCTTACAATTCTTTTAAACTTTTATTAACACCAAAATGCTAGTTTCTGTGGTGGATGGTATTTTAAAGGACAAGAACATGATAACCACTGTGAAAGTAGGTTTTTCATGCAAGACATTTTGTCAATTGACCTCTGGTTGACATACTAATTTGAACAGGGCAATGTCATTGGCACCCAACTGCTTGGCCACAGGGCTAGGCCCTCGCAACCAAGTCAAAGTCTAGTGGACTATGACTTGGAAGTGAGGGCCTAGCCCTATGGCTAGGCAGATGGTGTGCCCATGGCATTGTTCTGAAAGGCCACCTAATTAATTAAATTTTAATTTAAAAAAATAAATTAAATTTGGAAGAAAAATAAAAATAAAACTAAAACTTTGTTTAAAATATAACTAAAAGTAAAATTAAAAAAAAAAACTAACACCAAATCTAATTTGAATAGGGAAATGTCGTGGGAACCAAACTGTTTAACTAAAACTCTGTTTAAAATATAATTGAAAGTAAAATTAAAATAAAAAACTAAAACTAAATCTAATTTGAACAGGGCAATACCGTGGGCACCCAACTGTTTGGCCACAGGGCTAGCCCCTCGCGGCCAAGTCATATTCCATTGGACTATGAATTAGTCATGAGGGCCTAGCCCTATGGCTAGGCAATTGGCATGCCCACAACATTGCCCTGCTCGGCCTCCTAATTAATTAAATTTTAATTTAAAAAAAACTAAATTAAATTTGGCAGAAAATGAAAAATAAAACTAAAGATAAAATTAAAATAAAAAACTAAAACTAAATCTAAAACTAAAATACAAATAAAAATCTAAAATTAAAAACTAAAATGAAAACATAGAGAAATACCTAAAACTTGTCGACAATTCGCCAAAACGGCCTCTACGCCAACACGACCACTGCACCCAAACACTCACAAGACCTCTGAGCCAAAAGCTCACACCTCTGAGCTCATGACATCTATGCCAAACACTCATAGACCTCTACGCTCATGACCTCTACCCCAAAATCTCACACCTCTACGCTCACATACCTCACAAATGCTCATAGACCTCACAGACCTCACAGACCTCACAAACACTCACAGACCTCTGCGCTCACAGACCTCACAGACCTCACAAATTCTCACAGACCTTTGTGCTCATGACTTCACAAACGCTCACGGATGCACACAGTCGTGCTAAAATGCCAAAAAAAAATTGAAAACCATTCGAAATAAACATGTGGTTGATATATAAACATTATTTTGGTCGAACAATCTTTCAGTCGAAAGAATGTTCAGCCAAAATATTGTTCGACCGAACAATCTTTCGGTCAAAACATTGTTCAGTTGGAATATCTTTTGGCCGAAAACATATTGTCGAATGGAAAAAATCCATCTGGCTTAATTTTTACATGCAAATCGAGGGTGTCTCCACTACACCGTTCGATTTGACGTTCCACTTTTCGGCCAAAAAATAGTTCAGCTGAAACAAATATCTTTCGACCGAAAAATAATATTAGTTTGACCAAAAAAATGTTTTTCAGAATTTTGGAGATTCGAATGTCACAAAAGTGTTACCCACCTTCGTGATTTCACCCATAACGATGGCTGTGAGTTAGTCTGTGGATATGTTGATTCTGATTTTGCAGGTGATTTGGACTAAATGAGGTCAACTTCAGGATATGTATTTTCTCTGGAAGGTGGAGCTATTAGTTGGATGTAAAAGCTACAGAACATTGTTTCTTTAGCCACTACAGAAGCAGAATACATAGCTACTTCGTATACTTGAAAAGAGGTGGTTTGGTTAAAAGGTTTGTTTGGTGAGTTTGGAAGGATACAGGACAAACTAAAGCCACTTTGTGATTGTCAAAGTTCTATTCACTTGGCTAAAAATCCAGCCTTCCACAGTAAAACTAAACATATTCCTATTAAGTACCATTTTGTAAGACAGGTCATCGATGAAGGTGGATATTCTCTTGAAAAAGTTCATAAAAAAGAGAACTGCACTGACATGTTCACAAAACTAGTACTTTTAGAGAAGCTATGATGGTGCTTATCTTCTCTTGGCTTGTAGAAAAGATGATGAATAAATTGGGCATGATAGATTAGGTAAATTATTGTCAAGGTGGAGATTGTTGAATATGCTAACCAATTTCCTAAATTTGGTGGATATGGGGAGGTTTCATGGATCCTATTTTGTAGTAGTTTGTTCAACCAAATCTACCAATTTGGTATTTACGCACTAAATTGGATAAACAGTTTTGTAACCAAATGAACTTTGTTCCATATTGATGTAAGCCCATATAGAGGCATGGTCGAATGAGAGGAGCAGGTGGATTTGAATGAGAGTTCGAATGATTGTCTGTACCATTGGAAGCCTGAACTTGATGGTTGTTGTATTCATATCCCTTGAACAATAATCAAAGAACGATTATCATTGCCCCATTGAGGTTTCCCTTACAAGAAGGGTTTTACCATGTAAATCTTTGAGTTATATCTATGTGTATGTTATTTTCATTGATCTTGGTTATTTCGTTTCAACTGCATAATTAGATATTTGTTGTCTCTATTAGGCAACAATGCCTTTATTAGTGTCTTCAATAGAGCCTTTATTAGTTGCCTAATAGAGATTATGTTAAACTTACTATTATACACATTGTTTCCTTTAATGGATTCTCTATTATACCAAATCTCTATTAGGAAACAATGCCTTTATTAGTGTCTTCAATTGTTATTTCTAGGAGAATGGTGGAACTAGCCCATCATCTAATGAAGAATATGGAGACAAGCTAAGGAGATGTTATAGGTATTGACTATCATTTTTTTTTCTTTGTAGTTGATAAAAGGAATTATTTTTAAAGGGTTTTAGGCCTTTTGGAAACTATGTGGATCATTTAAGATCATGAGTTGAAACGTTTAAGCTTTGATGATGAAGATAATGGTGGGATTTTGTATGCAGTTGTAAAGTACAAAGGAGTGGACCAATTATGAATATTTTCCTCAATGCCTAACTATTCTAGTAAAACTATTATGTTGTTGTTATATTTCAAATGATTTTCACTTGTTCACCATATTGTAGGGTGTGTCCTTGAAGACCTTCACCATGGCATCATTTTTTATATCAAATAGTTTTTTATCCGGATTATTTTCGGCACGAAATGAGTGCGGAGATATAATAAAGAAATGTATAGAGATATTGCAAATATCTAATAATATAATAGAAATGTATCAGAGATGCAACCATACACACAAAGATACAGTAATACACGATTTACATTAATGAAATAAATGTACAGAGACTGTAAAAATACACAGTGAAAGACTCACTAGAATGGTGGCGATGTATATCTGAGAAGAGATGTGACGGCTACTCACATTCGCAAGAAGATGGTTACAATGAGGTTTTGAAGGAATTTTTCAATAAACAAGAATGTCAAAAACCCTAGACATCCAAAAACATAATCCTAGGAGATGAAGCGCCAAAAGTCATGTGGGCCCCGTTTGGGTAAGTTAGTACATCAACTTCCCAAGTTCGTAACTTTTGCATATGATCTCCATTTTAGGAGCACGATAGCCCATTGTAAAGGTATAACCGAGAAGAAGAAAAAATTACTAGTCCAAGCCAATGTTTTTGATAGTCAATTGAAGCCTGAATCCCCAAAAAAATCGTTTAGGGCCTCAGAACGACCCTGGAATTTTGGAACCCAAAAAACTATTGAAAAACTACCAATATGAAAAACAATTTTTCAAGCCTGTGGAATAGGTGGGTGGCCACCGATATCCACCTAGGTCAATCCTCCCTCCTTAAGAAGAAATGGTATCCATTGCGTTGAGTTCCCAGGCGAGAGAGGGAACCATTTGCTAAATTTGAATCTTGGTGAGTTGCTTGCCTTGTTGGTGACATCACGTTGCTCGATTTGTGGAAGGCTATCATGAACCTTTTGTTGGCAGGGTTGACTCTGTTCAACTAGTTGAACTGTCTAAGATGACTGTGTGTAGAAGGAATCTTTTCATTTTGCTGTAATTTTGTCAACCTGCTTCTGTTGGATAGAAGGGTTTTACCGAGGTTGTAGTGGTTGTAGTTTCCTTTTGTTCCCCTTTTGAATAGATTGTGAAGAAACTGAATTTTGTAGTATGAGATACTACCTTGCAACACATTTTAGGTGCGAAAATAGTTGGAACTACCTCTGGTATTATGTAGATATGACCCCCTATAGTAACAATGACACTACGGGATCAAGACTCATAAATAGCATGGTGCTTCCACATATATGGTTGTCCCAACAAAACATCACATACATTTAGTGGGGAAACATCACATAATGCGTCATCCTTGAAGGGTTGGATGTCATATGACAATTGACACTGTTGGATGACATGAAGATCTCATTCCTAGAAAAGACACATGATGTTGTATGGCTACGGGTGTGGTGTTGTTGACAATCCCAATTATTTGATGACCTCTGCTGAGATGAGGTTCTTTTGGCTTCTGCTATCAACAATAAAATGTAGTGAGGTCCCCTTCACCCACATCTTTGAACGAAAAAGTTTCTCCCTCTCTTCTGGATCGGTTGGTTCTTCTGGTTGAATTGTTATGGTAGCGACAATAGCAGTGGGGTATGCATTGATGATCTGTCTTTTACAAGTATTTTCATAATCATATTCTAAATTAGGGTTCAACTCCTTGTATTTGATCTCGGCCACCAATGATTGTTTTGAGCGACATTCATCGATGTTGGCCAGGGGATTTTGTGAAAATCACACCATTTTCTAGTGTCCTTCTTCGTCTTCCTGTGACCCTTCTTTTCCTATGGCTTAGACTATTTTTTTGGAAGATGTTTGCTAGGGATGTCTTTCTCATATTTTAGTTGTTGCAGATTTGCAGATCTGAACTCCCGTTTGTTATGGTGCTTAAATTTCTGCTCGATTTTAACAACATATCAATAAGCAACACTCAGTGATGAGATGTCCAGAAAATCCATTTCAGTTTGGATGTATATGTGTAGAGCCCTGTTGTATTTCAGAACCAAATGTCACTCAGAGTCTTTGATACCCAGCTTGGTGCACAAGGTATCGAAGGTATTAGTGAACTCCAGCACTACTTGGCCCCTCTCTTGTCGCAGTGTGCTCCATCTCATGTACTGGTCCTCATAGTTTCGAATAGGGTAATAATGTTCCTTTACTGCATCCACAAAAAATTCCCAAGTGGGCTCGACCCCATATATTCTAGAATCCTCTGTGGAAATTTTTTCCCATTAAGTTTCCCACCAATGTTTGACAAGGGGGAGATCCTTAAGGAGCATGAAGGTGTTCTTTTCTCTGTTGAAAAAATTGTGAACAGAGAAATAACCTTCAAACAGATTTAACCATTTGTCTAGGGCATCCGCATCTATCTGACCTTCAAATACAAGAATATCAAAATTAACCTATACCTTGAAAGGAGAGGTTCTTCCAAAGTGGTTTTTTGATGAATATGTGTCAGTTTCTATTGTCAGGAATAGAAGGATGTGGGAAAAAATCTCCACCATTTCGTTCCTCTATCACGTGGGAGATTTCTCAAGCAACAGATTGATAGAATTGCATGCTTCGTTGTTTTTCTTTTCTTTCGCCATGGAGGGTTTCTTGGATGTGTGAGATCGATTGTCTTCAAGAGAGACAAGCTCAAGACCCAACTTTATATACTCATACCTCATCGGGGACATGTACCGAGAAAAGGATCAAGGGAAGCCTACTCTGATACCACTGATCCAGATTAATTTCGGCACGAAATGAGAGAGGATATATAATAAAGAAATGCATAGAGATATCATGGATATCTAATAATATAATAGAAATGCATTAGAGATGCAACCATAAACACAAAGATACAGTAATGCACGATTTCTATTAATGAAATAAATGTACAGAGACTATAAAAATACAGAGTGAAAGACTCGCTATAATGGTGGCAGCTTATCTCTGAGAATAGATGTGACGACTACTCACATTTTCAAGAAGATGGTTACAATGAGGCTCTAAAGGCCTTTTTCAATAAACAGGAATGTCAAAAACCCTAGACATCCCAAAACCTAACCCTAGGAGATGAAGCGCCAAAATTCATGTGGGCCCCGTTTGGGTATGTTAGTACATCAACTTCCTGGGGTCATAACTTTTTCATACGATCTATGTTTTAGGCACACAATAGCTTGTTGGAAAGGTCTAACCGAGAAGAAAAAAAATTTACTAGTCCAAGAAAGTGCCTTAGGCCTTCGCCTGGACCCCGGATCCCCAAAAAACGTCACTTAGGGCTTCAAAACGACCCCAAAAGTTTGGAACCTAAAAAACTATCGAATAACTGCCAAGAGGGAAAATTGTTTTTCAAACTCGTGAAATAGGTGGGTGGCCATCGATATCCACCTGGAGCATTTTTCTAACTCACTACTTAAAAACATAGTCTATCATAATTGTTACTCCAACTCACTACATGTTATGCAGTCTATGATGGTTAGGTAAATTAGACTATGGAGTTCTTGAATGAGTTGGTTGATATAGGACTTATTACTCATAGTTATATCTAAGACACGTGAATTTCTTACCAAAGGAAGGCATTTTTCAAAGTGAACATTTTAAAGTGGGATTTTATGGAAATGTTTTATTTATTGTCTAGTTGCTATGCCTTTTTGCATCATAACTATTGTCATTATATAGTGCTCATTGAATTTATTGTCTACTCCTTGATATTGTAAAGTAATTCCAATGAAAATTAAAGTAATTCCAATGAAACTTATGCTCTTATCATCTATAGTATAAAATCAAGGTTTTCTTCTTGATCTATCCATATTTTTTGATGCAGGAGCATCTCCCACATCAAACGAGTCAGCGCGGAAGGCAAGAGACAGTTGGGCAAGCGCCAACACAAATTTTGAAATTTACCTTGGGATGGTTGCGTGAACATAAATGTAACAATTTACTGAAGCACACTTGTGTGATGTAATTGGGACCTTGAACCATATGCTCTCGTCCTTAGTAGGTAGGAGGCATTTCAGATAGTTAATGAAGGTAGATAGAAGTTTAATTCTAGATTAGACTATTTGAGAGCACAAGAGGGAAACGGGGTATAGACACCCTCATTGTGTATTGTATCATTAGATGGGAAGAATTCTGGAAAAGGAAGAGCAAGAGCATGCAGAGAGTTGTGTAAGAATACCCATGTACAAACATTTCAATTAATAGAAAGATTTGGTTCAAATTCATGGTTTGTGTTGTTCTTTGTGTATTGATGTTATGCTCATGAATGTTTGTTTCCTGTTATACACTTTCTTTGATATGCTTTGTATATGATTTCATGTTCTAAGTTGAAGTCTGAAAGGAAGACGGAATGAGTTTCAATTGTTTGTCTATCTGAGAAAGAATTCCTGCAAGGAGTGCAGTCGAAGTGTCCGCAATGAGTGCGTTGACAGAGGGTTTAGATAGGTAGCATTGTTCTCATCTCCGCAGAAGTGCAGTTGGGAACAGGAGCCATGCAAGGAGTGCGCAAGCGAGGAAAAGTCTTAGGGTTGCGAACCTGAGTCAGGTGTGAGAGACTGCTACTGCAAGAGTGCACATATTCGAAGGTATTCAACACTTAGAAGTGTCTGAGAGTGCCGCAAGGAGTGCATGCAAAAAATATTCTCTAAGACTCAGAGTTGCGAGAAATCTCAGGAGGGATAAATCCTTTGAAGCTATTGGGGGTAGCATAAGGAGTTGGAGCGTAACGAGTGACTCAAGAAGACGGAGTTTTGTGTCGCAGGTGATTAAGTCCGGGAAGGAGTCCTTGGTTCACTTCGTGAACGTATCGAGGAGGAGAAGATAGACGGTCAGGATATTGTGGAGAGGATTTGCGAAATCCCGCCAGCCGTCCGATCTAGTAAAGAAGTGGGGAGGTTACGGCTGCATCCGAATCTCAATTTCTAGGGATTGTGAGTCGTTGGATCATCAAGTAGTTACCCGTCAACCGTCTGTTTGGCAGGAGTTGCACAGGGTTTAAATATTCGTGAGAAGAGTGGAAACCTCGAGAAGCAATGGGACATTGAGGCATCGAGGTTCGGGAAATCGATAATCCCGTGGACCAGAGGTCAGCAAATCCATAGTGGAAATACCGACGAGATCAGATTCATCCATCCATTGGGACGCATGTCGAAAGATCTAATGAATTCGGGGATCGACATATCGGAGGTCCTGAGGACAGGATACTTTGGCAATTTGGAATCGCGAACCGTGATATCCCAACAGGACAAAGGAACAGTGTGGGGTCGTAGGCATCGGTAGGTGGACAGGTGGCACATCCTTTCGGGAATTCGGGGAAGGAGAAGGCTCAAAATATTGATATTAGGATTCGTGATCCCACGAAGTCCGAAGTCCTGACAAGATAAGGGATCGTTAAAAATTCAAAGCAACGAGCTCATCAGAGTTTCGACATATCGTGAGTCAGGAGTCGGAGATACGAGTGGTTCAATGTCGTGAATGATGAGATCGTGATAGGAAAAGTCCCGACAAGATAAAGGAGAGGGTCAGTATTGACTTATATCGGGTATTGGGGATTCGTGGAACCAACGCTCGACCATTGACCTCGCGATTCCGCGAAGTCTGATCTCCCGATAAGTAAAAAGGGAGATCCTGAGAGAGAGTTATGTGGGTGCAGATATCTCGATAGGGGATAGAAGAGCTAATTAAGAGTTCTTCGGGCCGCAGGGAAAGAAATATCCTGTGAGCGAACGTGCTTGCGAGCGGGCCTACGTCAGTTTTTCTACAACAAGAAATATTCACAAGAAACTAATATTTGAGTAAATTTATTTCTGCACACTATGGAAATACATAGAAAAATCGTGACATAGAAATAGAGTATATCCTTACTTTCAATGTTACAAATATCATCTTGCAACATCCACTACTTATAGAAGAAAAACATAATCCACTTGGAGAAGAGTGTTAGACACACCATTTAGATAACCGTGTAGTGTGTATATTCATCAATATAATACAATGATGTTTACCATTGGATTTTTATTCCAATATGTCTCTTGGAATCCTTGCGTTTGTTACAATATATCAACTCTTCATATTTTATCAATCTTGTAACCCTAACGGATTATGTTTCCAACATTCCCCCCTTTAATCTAAACAGGTGTATATGAGTCCAAGGTGAGAGATGATATCTGAAAGTTTGTAGTTGAAGTATGGAGGTGTACAACCGCTGAAGGATAAATGTGCTCTCTAAATCTAGTGGTTTTGGGATTACCACAAACCCAATGATGATGGTGGTTTAAGGAAGACAACAAACTCATCTGGTGGTTTAAGGATGACCACAAACTCTGGAACCCTTCTCTAGGCTCAATGGTTTCCGGAACATTTCCTAAGTTAGATAGACCTTGGAAGCTGGTTTCTTATGCTAATTGGAGGTTCTCTCGATGTTGGTTTAAACATGACCATAAATTGTGATGTAGAAAAAGTTGAAAGTCTTCTACCAAGTGGAGGTTTAGGGGAAAACACAAACCATTGTCTAGCTGAAGCTATATGTCTTCTATTAAGTGGAGGTTTAAGGAAAACCATAAACCAATCTGGTGGTTTTGGGTGACCAAAAATGGAATCATTTTGGCTTGTCACAATTGTTGATGTTGTTCCCCCTGTCAAGGATAAGGTGAGAAGGAGAAAATCCTTTCACTGTAATATGCTCCAATACTTGAGTGAATTCGTTGGTATGATTGACATAGCTTCTTGACTATTGATGACCATTGTCAAGAATCCATCCACCCATAGTGGTTCTTAACTCTTGCATTTGAAACACCTATCTAATGGATGATTGTGTTGTCCATAATTCTCACAAGGATGAATATCGAAGCGTTGATCTTCCACATGCCCAGCTCGCTAACAATGTTGGCATATCATAATTTTCTCTTGAACTGAAGCAGTTGAATGTGATCCTTCTTGAAGAAGTACAACACTCTGAAACTGGATCCTTTGGTGTAATCTAGATTATGAAAGGTGGCATATTTTTCATATCCAAGACTGGTTCTATGCTTGTTATTTCTGATTTCGTCTCAAGGTATCCTGATCTTCTTGGAAAGAGAAGGTTGAACATCATCTATACTTGAATCTGGATATGGCTCACTGAGTGGTCGTTGCGCTCGTTGTTCATCTGGATCGACACCATCATCTTCTTATTTGAAATGGGGTTAGGGGGTGGGAAATGTAGGTGGCAGAGGGATAAGGGTGATGTAGGGTGAGGTAAGGGGGGGTAGCAACATGATGTAAGGTGAGGTAAGGGGGGGTAGCAACATCAGAGTGGCAGGTGAGGGAGTGTGAGGGGGTAAGGGAGAGTGGGTGTTCGCAAGTTTGAAAACTTAAAAAACAAGTTTAAGTATGGAGTGAGGGGAAGGTAATGGGTAAGGGTAAAATGAGTGTGGACGGTGAGTGTTTTAGCCAGGGTGAGGGATGTGAGGGGGTGAGGGAGTGTGGCGGGTTTTCCAACTTGACAAATAAACCAATCCCCCCCCAAAAAAATAAGTCATGAAACTAATGGGGTGAAGTGTGGGAGATGGGGTGAGAGTGTAGTGAGGTAGAATACATAAAAGTTCTAAGTATTAAATAGTGTGGAGAGGAGAAATTGAACTAGGAGATGAGCAAGGATATTAAAAAATAAGATTAAGTATGGGAAATGAAGGAAATAACCAAGAAGTTTTTTGAAGAAATTCCAAGATAATTTTTCAAAGAAATTCCAAGATAATGAGCATGGCTCAAAAAAAAATTTGGACACGATCCAAAGAAAATTAATTTCGCAGTACATGGAATAAGCGTTCATTATCACTTAAATGCAAACCTGGATATCTTGAGCATACAAACTCAGATTTTGGATCTAAAAAATGTGTGGAGAAGTTGAGACTGAGGCGTACACCATGGAATTATAATATTTCAAAAACAATATTCTTTTGATATCATTTTATTTTATAAATCCAAGAGAGGAAAAATATAGATGAACAAATTTTGGTTAACAACTAGCTCCAACTGCGGGATAGTGACCCCTTGTGGGTTGCTGAGAACACGATAATATCAAGACTAGTTGCCGTATCCATTGGTCTATGGAGTCATCTTGAAAATAAATTCCTGTAATTCTTCTTCTTTTATGGAGTTATCTTAGTAATTATCTTATTGTACAAAGTTGAATTGAAGAAACAAACTATGTACATACATTATCTACCTACCCTATCTTACTTGGAAGAAAAGGGGCATCTTAAGTGTAGGTATATTTCCAATGGATCCATTCAAGAATTGATATGATTTTTGGAATGAACTCCATCACAATGGACCATATTTAAACTTGTACCAATGAGTTAGGGACACTCTCAATGTCTATTTGAGAAATATTGAATGAGGTGTGTTGAGGACCTGATTGCGTTGCTTCGCCAACAATGCTTTGGAACCATAATTCAATGAATTCAATTCTTGGCTATTTCAATGGAGAGTTTACAATATTAGAATACATTCATTTTTCTCCTTATCTCCAACCACTTCCAAGGTTCTTGATTCATCAATAATGTCTTGAAAAGACTCTTCCTTCATGTAAAGGAAATTTTTCTCATGATTATTTTGAAGATTCATTTCTTCCACCAACTGTTATTCCTGCCAATATTCTTTAAGATTTTCATCACATTTTACAAGGCTGAAATATTCTTGTGCATTTGGTGGAGGCTCCTTAATTTGATTATTGAATTTGCTGCTCAAAAGATCTTCATATGGAGTATATGAGAGGATGGAATTTTCTTCTTGTAAATTGGAATTTTCATCTTCATCTTCATCAATATGACTTGAATTAGAAATTCATCCAATTTTTTATTATATTCTTCTTCAAAATTAGTCACTTCATTATCTTGCATCTATATGGGAGAGGGTGGGTGGGAAGAAACTTTAAAATCACCAGCAAAAAAATATGGATGCACTCTCAGGATGAACTTGTTTGCAAATGAATGTTATAACACATCCGAACTTGTATTGGAGTTAGGAATTAGTGAGCTATACCATTCAAGAACATCACCTCATTGAGTTTGTAAAAATAATCTACGTGTAACATTGTCCTTAGTGATGTTCAAATCATGGCATATACTTTTGAAATTAAAGATGTGCTACTCTGGATTTTCTGAAGTGTCCCCAAAGAATGTAGGAAATGTTTTCATAGAAATATCAAGCATTTAAAAATCTACTTCTAGTAGATTTAACAGGGTTTTATGAAATTGCCTCCTTCTTTGGGTATTTCTCCCTTTTGTTGAGTCTTGCAAAGCCATTGATGGGCTTGATGAAGAATTGAAATAAGCATCATGACATGAATGGAATTCTTTAGAGGAACCACAATATACATCTTTTTGATATTTTTGAGTCTTTCCGATGGAGTTGATAGGAACTTCATTCTCCCGAATATTTGATACTTCTTGGGTATTTTTTAGGTTATAAAAAAGGTGCACCATCTTTCAATGATCCTTTTATAAATTCCTTGCATCTAGAACAAGCAACAGTCTTTTTGAATTTTATTTTCGAAGACTTGAACCATGGAGATTTTCGTTTCTCAATAAAATATGAAGTAGGGCCTCAAATACCTAAAAAATAGATGGTTCCCCAGTATGGTCACAAAAAATGTTGATGCTTGAATCTATCAAGACTGAAACAGAAACTTCATAAGGATATGAATCCCCTTGTGTTTTTAGATAGGTGGTACTCCTCTTTGGATAAAAGATATATCTTGAATATCTTGGATTAGGAGAATTCTTAGGTAGAAAACCCTAGATCGTTGTTGCTCAAATTGATCCAATAAAATTGTTCTTCAATAACCTGATCTAATCTTTATGTGCATCAAGAATTATTCTAACAATAGAAAATATTGAAGGAGGGCTTCAATGTCAGAATTTATTTGTAATCAACATCACATACACAATATTCTTAATCACATACTAATGCATCCATATCTTCTTCATGAGAAAAAAAAGAGAATAATTTGATCATCTCAAATATTTTTTAAAGAGTATTACTATAAAGATCAAAAGAGAATTTGATAGATCAATTTCAAATATCTCATACTTAAGACTCAAAGTTACAAGATAAAATCAAAATCAACCAAAAGTAGTTCTTTGTGGAGTTGTATTCATGAAAGATGTTATTCATTAAAACATCTATGACCGTCATGTATATGGATGTAAATAATCCATGATCATATAAGAAAGCATTTTGAAGAACACAAGAACACCCAAGAACTCAGCCTTGTTCCCAATTCAAAGATTCAAGCATAAAGCTATGAGAAATGGTGTACAGGAATACAAAGAGTGGAGAAGATGGAGATCTCTTTTAGTTGATCAGAAGCTTGGTTGCATATTCATGGATGTATATTCTTCTTCTTATGATATTATTTCCCTTCCCCTATGATAATTATGATTATGGAACTCTTGATGAATCACTTATTCTCTTTAAAAATTAGATCTTCTAACTACTTGAGTAGTTAGCGTTTTTTCTTTCTTGAATTTCCCGTAAACTTTTATTATTGAACTATTGTCTTTAATTAATGCATCAATAGGCATTTCTTAATGATTTCATATCATCATTATTTGTATCTATAAAATGGGTCCCTTTCCTTTTTTAATAAAAGTTTTCAAATAAACTTTTATTTTCAAAATTTAATTAATTTCCCCTTAAAAGAGGGGAATGTATTTTAATTTTATGTAAGTTATAGTCAAATTTTTAGCCATGGAAATCACTTCGTATGTGATATTCATTGTCTTATATTTCCAACCATATAAATATTTCCCAAATTCGTCACCTGGATCTCAAGATATGAGCTCGTGAAGTTGAGTTGCCACACAGACCCATTAAAAATGAAGATGATTGATATTTAAATTTCTAGGAAAATGGTGGCCAATTTCATCCCTTATAACCTATACCAACTTCTTCTTCATCGAAATACCTTTCCAACAGTATAAAATGTGCGCGCTTCTGACACCTGAATCTCATGTTATGGCTTCTTGAAGATTGTGATTCAACCACTGTTTATAAATTCCATAGGCAAATGTGGGCCCTTGATTTAATTTCATTTTTCATTCATAATAATTCGACTTTCTTGTGAAATAACTTATCCCACATTCATGGAGATGTTGGAAATTTAAATGTATATAATGAAAAGTTAATTATATACATGGTAAGAAACAAAAGAAGAGACTATGAAGGATTGAGAGTTCAACCTTCCCTTGGAAATTAATTAGTAAAATACAATTTAACTTGTAAAGTCAACCTCCACATATGCCTAGTCATTGATGAATCAAACATTCACACATTTCCATATTCCATCTCTCATAAATTACCACGTGTAACTAATAAAAACCTGCCATGTGTCACCACTGGTAATATACCATGTGTCATCTCTAAAACATTTCCACGTCTCATCCATTAATCATATGCCATATGGCACCATTCACATACTGCAATGTGTAAGGATATTATTGGATGTCATGTGGAATTCCTCCATAGGCTGCATATGTAAGAATCTTTTTGGTTGACAGAATGTAGTATCAAGAAACTTGAGATTAATGGTTAAGTATGGGAGGTTAAACGAGAGTGTAGAATAGAGAGTAAGTGAGCAGGAGGG
>ML801887.1:314060-327609 GCA_009831015.1 Picea engelmannii | reverse complement strand
GGGGGTGGAAAATGTAGGTGATGAAGGGATAAGGGTGGCATAGGGTGAGGTAAGGGGCGATAGTTTGTAGGCATCATAGTGGTGGGTGAGGGAGTGTGAGGGGGTAAGGGAGAGTGTGTCAATGTTTCATCGAAACTAGCATAGGATACCTAGCTAAAGAAAGTAAAAACAAAGCATATAAAGAAATGATGAGAGATTCAATATGGAAGAATGAGAAAATATATGCATACTACTCCAATAAGATAATCAATGATGATCATTGTGATACAATGAATGAGTGGAATATAGTCATATATAGGAAAGAACATTCCATAATTAAGAAAAGCAATTAAGAAGTTAGCTTTCCTTAGGAATTCATGCATGCATAATAGGATGGTCTAAATATAAATTCTAAAATAGAACTAGTCAGTTAACTCCCACTGAACTAGTGTGTCAAAAATATAAATTTCTCCAGCAACCCCCCTAAATATCACTATGGAGTAAACAATGAGTCTCGACTACCAGGCCATATTAGGTACTCATGTACAATGAAACTAATGAACAATGAGTAAAAATGAGGAAAGAGAGAAAACCACATGGGAACAAAACCCCCCCTCAAAAGACAATACATCAAAAGAAGAAAAGGAAGCTGCTAGGCAACTGTGTTCTTCACTCCAAGATGATCCCGCAAAGTTTGAAACTTCATTCTAGTGAAGGTCTTGGTGAATATATTGACAGACTATTTAGAGGAAGGACAAAAGTGTAGATCAATGGCCCTATCATGCACTAGATCTATGATGAAATGCACGTTGACCTAAATGTGTTTGGTTCACTTCCACTGTACCGGATCTCCATAAAATATCAATGTACTATGATTGCCATACCATATGACAATCAGACACTGAAACTGGATACCAAGCTCATTAAGGAAGTGTTGAAGCCAAAGTGCATGAATGACACAATTGACTACTTCTCTATAATCGTCCTCTGTAGAAGATAAAGAAATGGTTGATTTCTTCTTACTTGACCAACAAATAGGGCCTGAATCGAAACTAAGAGTGTACCCTAAAGTGGACTTGCGATTTATTCCATCTCTATCCCCATTTGAATCTATGAAGCATATGAGATTCAATGCACAACTAGCTGCATAGTGAATCCCATAACTGAAGGTTCCCTGAACATATATGAGGATGCACTTGGAAGCCTTCCAATGCAGATCATGGGGCTGCTGAATGTATCTGAAAACTACTCATATTGCATATGAGATGTCTGGATGGGTGTGGGTGAGATACAAAATACTCTCCACCAATTGTTGATACAAAGTTTTTTCCACTAATGGTGTATCTTCGCCATCCTCAAGTATGATCCTAGATAAGAAGGGTATAGGTGCATAATTACAGTCTATCATTTGGAATCTATCCAGAAGCTCCCTGGCATACTTAGCCCGAGAAATTTTGATGCCTGGAGCATCTTGACTAATCTCAATACCAAGAAAGAAATGAAGTGGACCCATGTCCGTCATAGAGAACTTGTCATGCAAAATATCTTTGACCATACCAATGGATGAACTAGAGATACCAATGATCAAAATATCATCAACATAGAGTACTAAAAACATCAAAGAGTGAGTATTCTTGAACATGTGAAAATTACAATCATATTTACATGTAACAAAATAACGTGAATCATATTAAAATCCATCTTTTCATACCATTCTCTAGGTTCCTGCTTGAGGCCATTGTAATGTACCTCAAAATCACCAAAAAAATAAATTATTTGTACATCTATCCTTGAAAGGTTTTCGAGATCTCAAGCAAGTAGGCTTTCTATTAGAAGGCTTGAGTCTAAGGGTTTGTTAGAGTCCTTACTATCATAGACTGTCCTTACCATTTAACTTAAGTTTTCTAATCGACGATATAATGAGTATTTACTCATCACATCAATGTTTAATTAAGATCATGTAATTTATACTTACTCTCTTATCTGCTAGTACCTATAACACTACCATAGTCTTAACAATACAAGCAATTTTGGGGTTTTTATGACCAAAACCCCTACATAGAAAAATTACCCTCTGTTTGCAATACAACCTACTTGTAACATGGTCTGTTACTTCCATACCTCTATCTGGGATGAAGAATCTCCAATGTTATTTTACCAGTCCATTCAGTACATTATTAGAGTTGTTCCCATAACAATAAGTTTCTTCTAGGTTCCTACAGTTTGTGAAACATAATAGAGGTCAGTCGAGTTTCGGCGATTATAAGTGTCGAACACAAAGTGAAAACAAAGGGGCCACACCATTTGCCAAAAACGTGAAAAAGAGGGAAGAATGTGGACCCTCTACTTCGGGGTTTTAGGGTTCGGGATTTTGTGTTTGAAGTTGTCAAACATTACCACACCACAACCTCCGAAAAATGAAAAAGGAAAGTGGGACCCACCCATCCGGGTTTCAGGGTTCTAGACTTTGTGAGTTCAAGTACCCAAACAACAACATATACAAACTTGTGAAAAGTGTCCAGCGTATCGGGATTTCAGGGTTCGGGATCCACACATCACAACTCACGAAAGGTGAAAAAGGTAAGTGGGACCTACCCATCGGGGTTTCGGGGTTCGAGAATTCGTGAGTTCAAGTATCCAAACACCAACATATATAAACTTCCGAAATTGCGAAAAGGAAAAGGTGAGACCCGCATTTTGAAATTTCGGGGTTCGTGGTTTCACGGTTTTCATAGCCAAACATCCAACATACAACAAATCCCGAAATTGCGGAAGAAAAGAACGTGGAACCAACATTTTGGGATTTCGAAATTCAGGGTTTCAGGATTTCAAATGCCAAACAATAGTACACAACACTTCTCGAATTACGAAAGGTGAAAGGGTTTGGGACCAACACTTCGGGATTTCGGGATTCAGGGTTTCGGGGTTTCAAGTGTCAAACAACAACACACTACAATTCCTGAATTCCGAAAGGCGAAAGGGTGTGAGACTAACACTTTGGGATTTCGGGATTCTGGGTTTCGGGGTTCGGAACTTCGTGAGTTCAGAATCCATACATCAATATACACAAACCTCCGAAAGGCAAAAAGGAAGTTGGACTAAGTGTTCCTGTTGAAAAAGAATTCAGGTAATAATTCCATCAAAACGCAAAGGAAGAGAGTACTCTGCTTCTACTGTAACTCTTCACACTAATTATCATCACTCCCTAACCTTTATCCTTTGCGAGTACTCTCGATTTTCATTTTTGGGAGAACTCTTACTTTCGTTTCTGGGAGATTGAAGGTGTAGAACGATACGATATACCTTTACCTCACAGAATTCCGAAGGCCTAAGGAGTTAGGAAATTTTACACACACAGAAGGGCATAAAGGATAAAATTTTATGTATAAGGTAAATTCTATAATATCCACTTAGAGCCTCTTTTAAATCAATGCATTAAATGTCAACAGTACTAGATCTGTGCATCTATGTAAATACATGGTTAAGAATATCATTCCATCAGAGATTGGTCGTTAATAATAATGTTTCAACGGATCTGAGTTTTGGTTTCCTGGGGGTTTATCTACAGAGAGGATCTACCTCATTGTCTTTAATCTCCTCTTTCCATAGAAATATAATTACAAATTTTCTTCACATATATTACCCATAACAAACAAAAATGGAAAGGCATTACAGTTCCAATTTAATGAATACAATGCACCAGAAAAATCACTCAGACAGAGAGTGGACATCATTCCAGTTCGGAGTTAATAAGACATCGAAATAAAAACGTAGTCATTCATACTAGAGAGGGGTAGATCAACATATCTGAATCTGATCCGTAGGAATACAAAGGGAACAACCACGTTCCTCCCAACCATATAATAGGGAAGCTAAAGTCACTTGCCCAATTCACCCCCTAGCTTGACCATGAATCCATGAAGGTGAACTTGGAAACTCCTCCTCAGTAATGTCCTTCAATTCCAACAGTTCTTCTCTTTCCTCACACTTACTCAACAGTGTTCATAACAGCAAGACAATTCTATTTCAGTAGGCTCCTCTTGCCTCACACTCAATCCGCAATGTTCATAATAGCAAGAGAGCTTAGTAATCCTTTCCCAGCATACTTGGCAGTGTCCTGCCTCCTCGCATATGTTATTTATCAATTTTTTCACGGGTCTTTTTCCCTCCTTTGGGGATTTTCGTAGCTCTCTTAATCCCTGATTTTCAGGGGCTGTCAGTGGCCAAATCTCTAATTTTCCACTTCTCATAATCATCCTAGACGCAGTTCCAACTTGTTCCCCACTCATGGAGTCATGGTCGGCTGATTTTTAAGATGGACGTTCCATTTGTCCTCCTGCAGTTAATATAAATATTATATTTTTATACAAGTGTCATATTCAACTAGTTTGTTGAGTCCAAATAGATCTCTACCCAACATTCACAATAATTAAATACAATTATTAAATTTGAAATTCGAAATTTCCATAAATGGAAAAAAATTTCTAGATTCGAATTTGCCAAAAACGGAAATAAATTTCCAGCACACAAAAATAAAAATATTTTATTTTTGGGGGATGTCACATCCTTTCCCCCTTCAGTAAAACACTTTCCTCAATGTTCGTTCCTTTCTTGGAACAGGATTGTATGATATTTCCATAAATCTCCCTCCAATTCCCAAGTGGCCTCCTCATGACTAAAGTGCTTCCATTGCACCTTTACTTGAGCAACGACTCTGTTCCGAGGTGCTATTTCTCTCCGGTCCAGAATGCGCAAGGGTTCCACCTGGAACTCACCCTTGGGTTCCACCTGCACCAAGTTTCAATCAATCATATGAGTAGGGTCATGAATATACTTTTTCAACAAAGAAACATGAAATACATTATGAATTCTTAGATTAGATGGAAGTGCAAACTGATATGCTATGGGTCCAATTCGAGCTACTATCTCGAAGGGCCCACAAAACCTGCCAGCTTGGCACAGTTACCCAACTTTAGCGAGCTTTTGCGGGCTTTGACCTTCAAATAAACATGGTCTCCCACTTGAAATTCCAGGTGTCTTCTTTTCTGATCTGCATAGCTCTTCTGTCTGTCTCATGCTTCTTTCAAGTTCTATTGTACCCTTTTTACCATGTTCTCCATTTCTTGGAGCATATCTGGTCCAACCATGAGTTTGTCAGTCGGGTTATCCCAGCTAATTGGATTTGTACACTTTATGTCGTACAGTATTTCGAAAGGGCTCAACTTAGCCGAAGTTTGGTACCCATTGTTATATGCAAATTCTACCAAGTGTAGGTAGTCTTCCCACTTGTTCGATTTTGTTCTTACATACATCCAGAGCATATCCTCTATGATTTGGTTTGTCCTTTCGGTCTGTCCATCCATTTGTGGATGACAACTCATACTGAAATTCAAATTAGTATTTAGCCCTGCAAACAATTCCTTCCAAAAAGTGGATGTGAATTTTATGTCTCTATCTGAAATCACCATTTTAGGAATACCATGTAGTCTAAAAATTTCCTTCATGAATATTTTAGCAATGTTAATAGCTTTAAAAGTAGACTTTACAGGAATAAAGTGTGCAGACTTATTAAGTTTATCGATTACAACCATGCTTGAATCATTCTATTTTTGAGTTTTAGGCAATCCTGTTATAAAGTCCAGCGATATGGTCTCCCATTTCCATTCTGGTACTGGTAATGGCTGTAATAGGCCGGATGGATGCTGGTGTTCGGACTTAACCTGCTGACAATCTTGGCACCTAGCCAAGTACTCTGCTGCTTCGCCCTTCATATTAGGCCAGTAAAATAGTTTTCTGAGTTCTGTTATTGTTTTATGGTAACCTGGATGGCCAGAGTATGGTTTTTTATGCACTTCCTCTAGAATAGTTAATTTTATCTCTGTTGAATCTGGTATGTAGAGTCTATTTTTAAATCTTAATTGTCCCTTCTTGTCGATACTTATATCTGGTTCATTTGAGTTTGCGATACTATTTTGAAATTCTGCCATTATCTTAGTGTAATTTCCATCGTTGATACCTGTCATCCTTATTCGTTGTTCCAGATTACTTTCTGCCCTGCTGATGTTTATCTCAAATAACCCATGAATTTTGCAGCTTAAAGCATCTCCTACTTTATTTTCCTTACCCTTGATATGTTTGACCTCAAAGTCGAATTTGCTCAAGAAGGCTAGCCACCTTGCCTGTCTTGCATTAAGGTCTGGTTGGTTAAACAAATATTTCACTCCGCTATTATCCGTCAATAGTAAGAATTTTTTTCCCATTATATAGTGTCGCCACATTTTTAAGGCATGTATTACTGTTTCCAATTCTAAGTCATGAGTGATGTAATTTTGCTCGTGTTCCTTTAATTTCTGGGACTCATAACAAATCACGTGCCCTTCCTGAGTTAGGACAGCACCTAGTCCCTCTTTACTTGCATCAACACATAATGTGAAGTCTTTATCTGGGTTTGCTACCTTCAATATGGGCACCGATGTCAATAATTCTTTTAGCTTGTTCAAACTGTCTTGACACTTTTGAGACCAGTTAAACTTGGTCCCTTTCTTTTATAGTGACGTGATAGGGTAGGCTATCTTGGAGAACCCTTCTATAAATCTACGATAATATCCGGTGATTCCCATGAATGACCGGATATTTGCCACATCCTTAGGTGCTGGCAATTCCATAATGGATTTTATCTTTTCCAGGTCTACGACAATACCTTTCGAGGAAATGACATGTCCTAAATATTGTATTTCTTTTTGATAAAAATCTCATTTTTTGAATTTTGCGTATAGTTTGTGTTTCCTTAGTGTTTGCAGAACTAGTCGTAAGTGTTCATCATGTTCCTCCTCCATTTTAGAATAGACCAGAATATCGTCGATAAATACTACTACGAACTTGTCTAAGTACTGGCTGAAAATGTTGTTCATCAAGCACATAAATGTGGCTGCTACATTAGTGAGTCTGAAAGGTATGACTACAAACTCGTAGTGTTCGTATCTTATTCGAAAAGATATTTTTTTTATGTCCTGGTCTTTTATCCTAACTTGATTATATCCGGATCGTAAATTCAATTTTGATAAGACCTTGGCCCCACCAACTTGATCGAACAAATCATTTATCCTGGGTAAGGGGTATTTGTTCTTAATGGTCACTTTGTTCAGTTGTCTATAATCAATACATAGTCTTAGAGTACCGTCTTTCTTTTTCACAAAGAGGACTGGTGCTCCCCATGGCGAGACACTTGGTTTGATATACTCTTTATCCAACAATTCTTGTAATTGTATTTTTAATTTTGTCAGTTTTGGTAGACTCATGTGGTAGGGTGCTTTTGAGATAGGGGTTGATTTAGGTAGTAAGTCTATGGAGAAATCTATTTCTCTCCTACGAGGAAATTCTAGTATCTCATCAACAAACATGTATTTGAATTCACGTAGGACAACAAAGTCTTATAACTTGGGATTATCTTCTTTTTCTAAAAGGTTGGTTACTTGGATGGCGTAAAATTGAAATCCCTTTCTAATACATTTCTTGAATTGCATCGCTAAAACTTGTTTGACTAACACAGGTTTTGGTATACCTTGGGCTATTCTAACAGTGCCAAAATTATTTTTATAGCTAAGTATCTTTGTATCACAGTCTAGTACTGCTTTGTGTTGTTCCAACCAATCCATCCCGATAATCATATCATAAGATCCTAGTGGTAGGATGTTCAGATTGGTCCTTATCTTTTGACCATCTAAGCTGAACTCAAGATCAAAAATAAAGTTAATTACTTTTCTTTTAGTACCTGTTGCTAGTTGTATAAGCCAATATTTTTTGTGCTTTTGTTTCTTAAGTTTATTCAACTCTACTACATCGGGAGTAATATAACTTAACATAGCTCCAGGGTCAATTAAAATAGAAATTCGAGTGTCATGGATTTTACCTTCGATCTCTACCATTGAGGACTGGTGGTCAGCTTGTTGACCATCTATGGATGCATTTATCTGATGCATACTTCTGCCCATGTCTCCCACTGTCGAGGCTTCCTGCAAATTATGGACATCAGTGTTGTTTGCTGCAATTAGACATGGACAGTTCCTCCTTAGATGAGGCTCTCCACACTCCCAACATCTTAATGGCACGTGGGAGTTGTCCCCAAACTTCTTCGTTCCAAGGTTTACCGGTTTACTGCTACCTTGTGTATTCAAATGATTGGAGTGAAAATCCTTCCTTGGGAAACTTTTTGTTGCATTCTGATAAGGAGTTGGCTGGTATCCCTTCTTCTGCTAGTGCATTCCATCTTGTTTCTTATCCTTCCAAGTCTTGGGAAACTCTACTTTCTGTTTATACTGGTCATAGCACATTCGTGCCTTCCTAAATGCCTCACTCAAGGATTTGGAGTTGTTAAACTCAATTATGTCCCTGTAGGACTGTGGTAAATAGCTTAAGAATCGTTAGATTTTTACCTTATCCTCCCGGATGTATGGTACAAACCTTAGTAGTTCTAGAAATTTATTTATAAGGTCATCCATCGTCATTTGTCCAAGTCGTAATTCATAAAATTCTTTCGTCTTCCTTTCATAAAAGATTTCAGAAAGGTATTGTTTCTTAAAATACTTCTTGAAGTCAAACCATTCCAACTGTAACTCCTTTAGGCCCTTGGCCAATTTCAGGTCCTGCCACCAAATTTTGGCCTTCCCCTTCAGATTGTAGATGGCCATTCTAACCTTCATGTTGTTGGAATAGTTATAGATTTGGAAGTATTTTTTTATGTCCAACAACCATGCCTGGACTTCTTCTCCTATCCTGGACTCTCCATCAAAAGTGGTTTGTTTAATCTTTTTAAATTCTCCTTCAAGGTGGTCTGTTTGTTTTCTTTTTTTGTCTGGTATGGTTTTGTCTTCAGCTGAAGGTGTCCCTTCATACGGACTGTCTCCTTTTTCTGTTTCCGCACTAGAATTCTTGGAGGCCCTTTTGTTGACCTCTTCCTCAGGGTTATCATCTTATGGGATTTTCTTGGTTACTATACTACGCAACAGGACTTCAGTTATCTCTTGTTGTTCCTACTGTGCCTTCTTCAATTTTTCATTGTCGGCCTTGAAAACATGTAGTTCAACTATAAGGTTCCTCATTGTTTCCAACACCTCCATGGGTGAGCTTCCATCACTGTTTTTTTTTTGATCTCCAGGAGGTCCTTGTTGCGGATTCTCTTCCACCCTGATTTCTGCACCTTCTTGGGCTGCCATTATTCAACACAAAACAAAAAATCTTTCTATTTGTAATCCACAAGATTTATTAGTTTTTTCATAAATCAGAATATATACTAAGCAATTAATGTGGCCCTGTTCAGGCCCATTGTTTTAACTTTTTCTCTGATACCATATGTAATGTACCTCAAAATCACCATTTATTTTATTTTATTTGTACATCTATCCTTGAAAGGTTTTCGAGATCTCAAGCAAGTAGGCTTTTTGTTATAAGGATTGAGTTTGAGGGTTTGTTAGAGTCCTTACTATCATCGACTGTCCTTACCATTCAACTTAAGTTTTCTAATCGACGATATAATGAGTATTTACTCATCACTTCAATGTTTAATTAAGATCCTATAATTTATACTTACTCTCTTATATGCTAGTACCTATAACACTACCATAGTCTTAACAATACAAGCAATTTTGGGGTTTTTATGACCAAAACCCCTACATAGAAAAATTACCCTCTGTTTGCAATACAACCTACTTGTAACATGGTCTGTTACTTCCATACCTCTATCTGGGATGAAGACTCTCCAATGTTCTTTTACCAATCCATTCAGTACATTATTAGAGTTGTTCCCATAACATTAAGTTTCTTCTAGGTTCCTGTAGTTTGTGAAACATAACAAAGGTCAATCGGGTTTCGACGATTATAAGTGTCAAACAAAAAATGAAAACAAAGGGGCCATGTCATTTTCCAAAAATGAGAAAAAGCGGGAAGACTGTGGATCCGGTACTTCGGGGTTTCGGGTTCAGGATTTCATGTTTGAAGTTGTCAAACATTACCACACCACAACATCCGAAAGGTGAAAAAGGAAAGTGGGACCCACCCATCGGGGTTTCGGGGTTCGCGACTTCATGAGTTCAAGTACCCAGACAACAACATATACAAACTTGTGAAAAGTGTCCAGCTTATCGGGATTTCGGGGTTCGAGATCCACACATCACAACTCCTGAAAGGTGCAAAAGGTAAGTGGGACCCGCCCATCGGGGTTTCGAGGTTCGGGACTTCATGAGTTCAAGTACCCAAACAACAATATATATAAACTTCTGAAATTGCGAAAAGGAAAAGGTGAGACCCGCATTTCGAAATTTTGGGGTTCGGGGTTTCGCGGTTTTCATAGTCAAACATCCAACATACAACAAATCCCGAAATTGCGAAAGAAAAGAACGTGGAACTAACATTTCGGGATTTCGAAATTTGGGGTTTTGGGATTTCAAATGCCAAACAGCAGTACACAACACTTCCTGAAATCCAAAAGGTGAAAGGGTTTGGGACAACACTTCGAAATTTCAGGATTTGGGGTTTTGGGGATTCAAGTGTCAAACAACAACACACTACAATTCCTAAATTCCAAAAGCCAAAAGGGTGTGAGACCAACAATTCGGGATTTCAGGATTCATGGTTTCAGGGTTCGGAACTTCGTGAGTTCAGAATCCATACAACAATATACACGAACCTATGAAAGGTGAAAAGGAAGTTGGACTAAGTGTTCCTGTTGAAAAATAATTCAGGTAATAATTCCATCAAAACGCAAATGAAGAGAGTACTCTGCTTCTCCTGTAACTCTTCACACTAATTATCATCACTCCTTGACCTTTATCCTTTGTGGGTACTCTTGATTTTCGCTTTTGGGAGAACTCTTACTTTCATTTCTGGGAGACTGAAGGTGTAGAAGGATACGATATACCTTTACCTCACAGAATTCCGAAGGCCTAAGGACTTAGGAAATTTTAGACACACAAAAGGGCACAAAGGATAATTTTTTTTGTATAAGGTAAATTCTATAATATCCACTTAGAGCCTCTTTTAAATCAATGCATTAAACGTCAACAATACTAGATCTGTGCATCTATGTAAATACATGGTTAAGAATATCATTCCATCAGAGATTGGTCATTAATAATAATTTTCCGAGGGATCTGAGTTTTGGTTTCCTGGGGGTTTATCTACAGAGGGGATCTGCCTCATTGTCGTTAATCTCCTCTTTCCATAGAAATATAATTACATATGTTCTTCACATATATTCCCCATAACAAACAAAAATGGAAAAGCATTACATTTCCAATTTAATCAATATAATGCACTAGAAAAATCATTCAGACAGAGAGTGGACATCATTCCAGTTAGGATTTAATAAGACATTGAAATAAAAACATAGTCATTCATACTAGAGAGGGGTATATCAACATATCTGAATCCGATCTACGGGAAGACAAAGGGAACAACCACGTTCCTCCCAACCGTAGAACAGGGCAGCCAAAATCACTTGCCCGATTCACCCCCTAGCCTGACCATGAATCCATGAGGGAAAACTTGGAAACTCCTCCTCAGCAATGTCCTTCAATTCCAACAGTTCTCCTCTTGCCTCACACTTACTCAACAGTGTTCATAACAGCAAGACAATTCTATTTCAGCAGGCTCCTCTTGCCTCACACTCAATCCACAATGTTCATTATAGCAAGAGAGCTTAGGAATCCTTTCCCAGCATACTTGGCAACATCCTGCCTCCTCGCATATACTATTTATCAATTTTTGCCTTGGTCTTTTTCCCTCCTTTGGGGATTTTTGCAGCTCTCTTAATCCCTGATTTTCAGGGGCTGCCAGTGGCCAAATCTCTGATTTTCCACTTCTCATAATCAGCCTAGAGGCAGTTCTAACTTGTTCCCCACTCATGGAGTCATGGTCAGCTGATTTTTAACATGGATGTTCCATTTGTCCTCATGTAGTTAATATAAATATTATGTTTTTATACAAGTGTCATAGTCAACTAGTTAGTTGAGTCCAAATATATCTCTGCCCAACAATCACAATAATTAAATACAATTATTAAATTTAAAATTCGAAATTGCTATAAATGGAAAAAAAATTCCATATTCAAATTTGCCAAAAACGGAAATAAATTTCCAGCACACAAAAATAAAAATATTTTATTTTTGGGGGATGTCACAGCCATAGAGTGACTTCTTCAATCTGCATACTAAATATGAGTTCTAACTGAACCCCTGTGGCTTCTCCATCTAGACATCTTTTGAAAGATCATACTGAAGAAAAAAATATTCACATCCATCTGGTGAAATTCCCATCCTTTGGTTGTTGCAATGGATAGAACCAAGTGGCCCCCGGGGGGGCAGCTCAATTGGCAAGTGTCGTGAAAATGAAGTTCCATGAGGTTTCGAGTTCAACTCCCCCCGACTTACAATGTGTGTCGCGTATGGGGCCTCGTGGGCACACCTGGAGCTTATAGTGGTAGTAGTTGAATAACATGGCCATGTGTAACACGAGCACATGCCCAACTAGTTTCTGATTCCTCTAGACATGAAAAAAAAAAAATGGATAGAACCAAGCAAATGGAGTCCATCTTTGCTACATGAGAAAAATTCTTATCATAATCTGTCCCATGAATTTTCTTAAATCCTTGTACATGCTTACCTGACCAGCTGCTTCCCTCTTGGTCCTATAGATCCATTATCATATGACAAGTTTCCGCCTTGGTAGAAGTGGAACCAAATCCCAAGTCTAATTCTCTAGGAGTGATTCATACTTCTCCTACATGGATACCTCCCATAAAGGATTGCCCACGACTTCTTTGTAGATCTGTGGATCATAGGATTGAACCATATAGCAATGTAGGGGCATTGTTGTTTCAGAAGATGAAAGTACATGAGAAGGCTCCTCATGCTGAGATCGAGTCCTCCTTGAATCCAATTGTAACATCCCTAGCCACCCACACCGAGGCATTCTACATGAGAGAATGCTTTTGTTATCTCTATGGAACACATTGTAACATACCCATCATGCAACTGAGTTATGCCACATAAATATTTCGAACTGCATGCAGTTAAAATATATACACATAGAACTCTTGTAGAACTTTATATATAACGTAAACAAAAAAATACATTTTCGAAGTTATTTTCCAGATAATCCACAGTTGGTGTCATTTTTGTCATCGATGTTTCGAATCCAAATCGGGATTCATCATCAGGACTAATCGTCAATTTCAAATCTTGTTGATCTTGGTCAATTAATAGTAGATGCAGGACAATTTGAGATTATAATCAGGTCGACTATCTCTAAAACCCTATTTTTAGAACTAAAACAAAATTAAAATCAATTAGAATTAATAAAAAGATGATAATTAATAATACTTTATAATATTTCATAATTCTAGATTTTTGATAATAGTATATATAAGTCTAAGCTTTTAAGGGAATTTATTAGTGTTGAGTTTATAAATATAAAGGCCTAGGGTTAGAATTAGATTGATTTTTATTGATTATTAATAGTTCTAGGGTTTCTTAAATGAGTTTAATATGATATAATAGGGTTAAATTATGTTTTTAAT
>ML801887.1:284411-313846 GCA_009831015.1 Picea engelmannii | reverse complement strand
GTTTGATTTATAATTTAGGTCTTAAGTGATTAGGAAGTGTAATTAGTAATGTATAAGATAATCTAGGGTTGGAAAGGTAAAATTGAGTATTAGTATATATACTGTCATAGGATTAGGGTATATATAGCTTAATTAGTGATAAGTGTAGTAATAGGTTTCTATAATTAGAATTTTATAGTGGGTAATATAAGATTAGTTAGACTTGTAGACCTATGAACTGACTCAAAAGTAAACAAAAAACAAGCAAGGAAAGGGAGGCGGTGTCAAACCTGATTCGATCTATGAGGTTCCCTAAGTTGGTTGATTAATGAGTGCCAAAAGTTGCTTACCTCCAAGCCACCATCTCTGTTCATGTTTTTGGGTTGCTTGATTATCTCTAGAGCTTCTCTTAAGTGTCTCTTGTAGTAATGGTCATCTTTTGCTAGTATCTTGGTATCCTCAAGGTAGACATGATGTTTGGTCTTAAGTGAGTGTTCTACTAAGGCTGAAGTGTGAGTGCATTCATTTCTAATGTCTGCTTCATGTTCCTTGATCCTTACCTAAAATGATCATCCAGTTTCCCCTATGTAACATTTCCCACTTGAGCAAGAGACCTTGTAGATGCCTTTTCCTTGTTGCTAGTCTATGGGGTCCTTTACTGACTTCATTCTTTGTCTGATAGTAATTAGGGGTTTCAAGGAGGTTATAATTTCTTTCCTTTTTAAAACCATTGCAATCTTGTCCATGACACCCCTAATGTAGGGAAGAAAGGCCTTTAAGTTGGAGGTTTGATCATTTTGGGCATGAGTCCTTTTATCCTTCTTATCTATTTCCTTTTTGATGTCTCTATATCTATATCCAATGTTCTTAAAAACCTTAGTTAAGTGGTCTATTTCTTCTTTTAGATTATCTTTGTCAGAGATTCTTGTTTCCCTTATGGCCATGGTGTTGAGAACCCCCATCTTTTGTGAGGGATGGTGGTGGGAATCAAGTTTGACACTACCTCCCTTTCCTTGCTTGTTTTTGGTTTACTTTTGAGCCAATTCATAGGTCTAGAGGTCTAACTAACCTTATATTACCCACTATAAAATTCTAATTATAGAAACCTATTACTACACTTATCACTAATTAAGCTATATATACCCTAATCCTATGACACTATATATACTAATACTCAATTTTACCTTTCCAACCCTAGATTATCTTATACATTACTAATTACACTTCGTAATCACTTAAGACCTAAATTATAAATGAAACCATACCACATAGTATCCTAAGCCTATTGAAAATTTCTAACCCTTACATACATACATACATACATACATACATACATACATACATATATATATATATATATATAACATTATTAAACCTAAAAATGATATAAAAAAAACCATAAAAAATACATAATCTTACACTATTATATCCTATAGAAACCCTAGATTTATTATAATCACTTATAACCTAATTTATAAATTAAACATAACACCTAGACCTAATAATAATACAAAATCATATTAACACATAATTTAACCCTATTATAGAAAATTTATAAAACCCTTAGCTTTTATATATATATATATATATATATATATATATATATATATATATATATAACATTTAATTTTTACACTACTATATCCTATAGAAACCCTAGTTTTATTATAGTCACTTAAAACCTAATTCTTAAATTAAACATAATGCCTAGACCTAATAATAATACAATAATCATATTAAAAACATAATTTAACCCTATTATATCATATTAAACCCATTTAAGAAACCCTAGAACTATTGATAATCAATAAAAATCAATCTAATTCTAATGCTAGGCCTTTATATTTATAAACTCAACACTAATAAATTCTATTAAAACCCTAGACTTATATATACTATTATCAAAAATCTAGAATTATGAAATATTATTAATTATTATTAATTATCATCATTTTATTAATTATGATTGATTTTAATTTTGTTTTAGTTCTAAAAATAGGGTTTTACAGATAACTGACCTGATTATAATCTCAAACTATCCTGCATCTACTATTAATTGACCAAGATCAACAAGCATTGAAATTGACGATTAGTTGTGATGATGAATCCTGATTTGGATTTGAAACGTCGATGACAATAATGACACCAACTGTGGATTATCCGACAAATAACTTTGAAACTCCTGACCACAGAAATCTGAAAAAAAAAACATTTTGTAAATGCATGGATTCATGCTGAAATAGCAATAAACATATACATGCAACATGTGCAGAAAACACCCATAAATATAAAGACAGTTATAAACCACACATGGATAAACCCATAAAATAAACACGTAAATAATAATGCAGCATGTAAATTTATCACACATTTGACACTTATCTTGGTAAGAATATAACCAACTGTGTGTAAGCCTTCCACGAACCTCCCAGCATTAGACCACACTTCTCATCACTCTCAGCAGTGGGTCACCCCCGAGCTGGGACTAAACTCCACCCGGGTAAAGGGATTCCTAACCAGGCTAATGACTCATAGACAACATGAAATACTCTTTCATAGGTGCCCACTCAAACTAACATCCTACAGTCCCTCATTCCCCACATGCCTGTCCCACCCCATGAAGTTTTCCCCTACTCTGCTCAACAGTCCTTCGACTTCCCCACTTCCTTTTCAGGCTTCAACAACAGGCTAGATAGGAAGTCTAAGAGCCCTTTAGCTACATTTTAGCACCTTTAGGAAATCAATTCCCAACAATAGTTTCACCCATAGAGGAATTTCTCATGGGCCTGACAACCCGCCTCTTCAATATCCCACGGGCCTGACAACCCACTTCTTTAGTCCATCTCCCCAAATAACCATCTACACAAACAAGTATGGCTATGGATAGAGGATCATGTACAATGACCTGAACGTACGAAAGATAGCTCAAGGAGTGTGTGAATGCTCATGGATGATTAACTGCATGACTGAATGATGGGAGGAACGATGGAAATAATGATGTGAAATGAACTAAGTCCCCACAATATGTATGCATGTCCCCAACTTGACACTTGTTATGTTGGGAGTTACTTTGGCCCACTTGTCCCCATATTTAGAACTTAGGATAAAATAATTATGCAAAATTTATGATTTAAGAAATATTAATATAATATTCCTTTTTGGCTTAAGCTCCCTGGGTTAGCCCCTTTTCCTTAACTTTTATCCCCCACCCTTTCCCTAACTAGTGGAGTTTAGTCCCCCATCTCTTTTATCATGGTCGCTCTACGCGCAACGACGTAGTTTATATTAATGATGAGACATATACAAAATAGGCGCACTGGGATTTAACATCTAGGCTCTTTGTCCTAATAATCATAAAACTAGCTCACCAGCCTATAAAACACAACATATACACAAGGATCCTTGGCCTGAAAGTCATGCGCACTTAAGTTGTTGCGCGTAGTATTTTGGAATGTGCACACTTCCTCATTTTACTATGCAGTGCATGTGCGCACTATGCCATGAAAGATGCATACAAAAATGATATCAAACAACTCACCAACTTAAGTACATTTTTATTTACATTACAATTGGGTTCGGCCTAGGGATATTACAATCTCCTCCCCTTATTTATGTATTTTCCTAAGTGCATTATGTACTCATGCACAACAAAATTTCAAAAAACCTCAAAAAGATGCAGGTATTCTACCCGCATTTCATCCTCATGCTCCCAAGTAGCATCCTCAGGACCGTACCAGGTCCATTAGACCTTTACAAGCCCTATGGATTGATTCCAGAGCTGTTTGATTTTTCGGTCCAGAATGTATACCGGATGGACTTGGAAAGTGTCTTTCTTCTCCACCTAAATCACATTCCAATCAATAACATGATTAGCATCATGTTTATATTTCTTGAGAAATGATACATGGAATACATTATGAATGAACATAGATGAGGAAATGCAACCATATAAGCTACTAGACCAATCCTCTCTAGGATTTCAAATGGCCCACAATAGCGAGCTACCAACTTTGAACAATTTCCCAACTTCAGTGAACTTCTGTTGGATTTCACTTTCAAAAATACGTGGTCTCCCACTTTAAATTCCCTGTGAGTTCTTCCCTTATCAACATAGATTTTCTTCTTGTCTTTGACAACCTTTAAATTTTTCTGTATTTTTATCATTTGCTCATCCATTTCCATAAACAAATCTAGACCAACCACTTCTCTATCTGTTGGGTTATCCCATCTTACTGGTGTGTTGCACTTTCTACCATAAATTTTCTCAAATGGGCTCATCTTTAGAGATGTTTGGTACCCATTGTTATAAGAAAAATCTACCAAGTGTAGGTAGTCTTCCTATTTTGATGGTTTATCCATCACATACATTCTCAACATATCTTTAATCACTTGATTGACCCTCTCTATTTTTCCATCTGATTTTAGATGATAAGTTGTACTAAAATTCAAATTTGTTCCAAATCCATTAAATAATCCCTTCCAAAATTTGGAGGTAAATTTTAGATCTCTGTCAGACACAATTGTCTTGGGTATGCCATGAAATCGAGCAATTTCTTTCATATAAACATCAACAATGTTGGTTTCCTTGTGAATAAGCTTAACTGGAATAAAATTGGCATCTTTAGTAAGCTTATCCACCACTACCATGATAGAATCATGCTGCTTGTTTGTTCTGGGTAGTTTGGTGATGAAATACATTGTTACAACTTCCCATTTTCACTCAGGAATGGGTAATGGTTGTAGAAAACTAGCCGGGTGTCTATGATGAGCCTTTACCTTTTGACATTCCAAACGTTTGGCATTAAAATCTGAAACTTCTTTCTTCCTTCCTAGCCAATAATATTGTCTCTTAATAACTGCAATATTTTTTTGATAACCTAGGTGCCCAGCATAAGGTACATTATGCATTTCTCTCAATATCATATTTTTCAATTCCTGAGAATTTGGTACATAAATTCTTCCCTTGTAAATGATAATTTCATCATTATCTAGCTTGTATTCTTCAATTTTCTACTGTAATTTACCTTGCAGTAATTTTGCCACTAATTCCTTGTATTGCAAATCTAAACTTACAACCTCCAAATTTTTTTCTTTCAAATCTGATTGGTACATGATAATGGTTGTAGAATTCATTTCATGCACTCTTCTTTTGAGTGCATCAACCACTTTGTTCTCTTTCCCCTTGATATGCTTTATATCAAAGTCATATTCACTTAGAAATTCTAACCATTTTCTTTGCCTAACATTTAGAGTTGGCTGATCAAATACATATTTCAAACCATTATGGTCTTTTCTTAGCTCAAACCTTTTCCCCATGAGGTAGTGTCTCCATTTCCTTAAGGCATGCACTATGGCTGCCAACTCCAAATCATGAGTGGCATAATATCTTTCATGATCCTTCAACTTCCTTGATTTGCAGCATATAACAAACCCATTTTGACTGAGGACTCCACCAAGTCCTTCTTTACATGCACCTATGCATACAATGAAGTCTTCATTTGGGTCTTGAATCCTTAGTATTGGAGCACTTGTTAATAATTGTTTCAAGTGTTGGAAACTCTTTTCACAATCCAATGTCCACTGAAACTTCACACCCTTCTTTTGCAAAGAAGTGATTGGGTGTGCAATTTTGGAGAACCCTTCAATAAATCTCCTATAGTAGCCTGCAATGCCCATGAATGATATGACCTCTGTCACATTCTTTGGTGTTGACCATTCTCTAATGGATTCTATCTTCTCAGGATACACTGTTATCCCATCCTTTGAAATTATATGTTCCAAATAATGAATTTGCTTCTGATAAAATGAGCACTTGCTCAATTTGGCATACAACTAATTCTCCTTTAATACTTGCAACACCATCCTCAAATGTTGCTCATGCTCCTCTTATGACTTGGAATATATAAGAATGTCATCTATAAAGACAATGACAAACTTGTCTAAATATTCTTGGAAAACACCATTCATTAAACACATTAAAACAACTAGTGCATTTGACAACCCAAATGGAACCACTGTGAAATAATAATGACCATACCTTGTCCTAAAGGACGTATTGTTGATATCTTCCTCTTTAATCCTTACCTGATGATATCCTGACTTGAGATCTATCTTTGAAAATATCTTTGCATCCTTCAATTAATCAAAGAGGTCATTAATCCTAGGCAGAAGATACTTGTTCTTTACAATCACTTTATTCAATTGTATAAAATCAATGCACAATATTAATGCCCACCCCAAGGTGACACACTTGGGCGTATATACCCCACTCCTTTAACTTTAGTGTGATCATTCTGTAAGGAGTCTTTGACACTAGAGCTGCTCCAGGCATTAAATTTATAAAGAAATCAATATCTGTCTTTGGGGGTAGTCCTGGTACTTCCTTGAACACATATTCAAACTCTTCCAGGACTGCATGATCTTCCAAATTTGGCACCTTATCGTTAGGTGTCTCTTCCATATGAGATGCAAATAATTGACACCCTTTTCTATAACATTTCTTCAGTTGCAATGATGAAATTTCTCTGATGGCTATTGCCCCGGGAATTCCCTGACTTTCCTTAGGCTACCTTCCTCATCACAACAAGTAAATGCCTTTTTATGATAGTGTAAGATAGCATTATGTTGGTCCAACTAATCCATCCCAATTAGATAGTCATAGGAACCTAAAGGAAAGATGTTCAAATTTTCCCTGGTGCTTAGTCCATTCATGTTCATAAGGCATGACTTAACCATCTCATTAACTTTTCTTTTGGCTCTGGTAGCCAGCTGCACCAACCAAGATTTTCCATGCTTGCTTCTTGGAAAATGCAAACTTTCCACCATCTTAGGATCTATATAACTATGACTAGCTCCTGAATCGATTAAAATAGAAATGGTTTAGTTGTTGATCATACCTTCCATCTCAATCATATGTGGCTGATACTCTTCTTTCTTGTTATCCAGGGATGCTTAGATCCTTCGTACATTTCTTCCCATGTCCTCCATTATTTCATCTTGTTTTACATTGTGAACAATCCCCACTTTTTCACCTCTGTGAGGGCAATCTCTAAACATATGATCTCCTTTACAACCCCAACATTGTATAGGTGGTTTCCTTGGCCTTTGACCTCCTGTCTCAATTGTTCTGGGTTCTCTAGAAGTTGGTTGTCCTTGAGTATTATTTTTGAAGAATGGTGGTTTAGATCCCTTCTTCCTCTGATCCACCTTGAATTTTTTTTTTCCTTCCCAATATTTTTGTAAAGTTGGCCTTGATTTTTATTGATCATATAGGCATTTAGATCGCCTTATGGCCTCCTCCAATGTCTTGGGATCAACATATAGTATTTTGTCACTGATAAATGATGAAAATCCACTCAAATACCTTTAAATCTTAACTGTCCCATCCTTGATGAACGAAACATACTTCAACAGTTCTAAAAACCTTCTTTCATACTCATCTATGGTCATACTCCCAAGCTTGAGTTCAAATAACTCTTTCATTTTCTTGTCATAGTATCTCTTAGTCAAGTATTTCTTCTCAAAATACTTCTTGAATTCTCTCCAAGTAACACTTTTCTCTTTAATGTGTTGCACTTTCACAAGTTGATCCCACCACATGGATGCATCTCCCTTGAGTTGATAGATGGAAATTCTACCTTCTGCATGAGAAGAATAATTATGCAATTGAAAATAATTTATCATGCTCAACAACCATGTCTCTGTATCTTCATCCTTCTTGTGATCACCATCAAATGTAGGAGGTTTGATTTTGTTCATTTCTTCTCGTAGCTCATCCACCCCAGACCTCTTATGCTTCCTGACAGGGGATGGACTTGAGCTGTTGTGTGCCCTATTATTGGAATTCCTCAGGGAGTGATGGTGATGTATGCTAACAATTCTTTCTCTTCTTTTCTCATCAGGAGACCTATGACTTCCTGATTTGCATGAGCCACTCTCCTTATCCAATTTATTTTCTATTATGTCCAAGATCTGCACTAACTTCATGTTGATGTCCTCTTGCTTCTCCTTGGATATTATAATCCTTTCATTATCAACTTTATGGCTTTGGACATCCTTCTGTAAATTTTTAATGGTCTCTACCATATTCATGTTTTCATCCTTTCCTTCTCCATTTCCATTGGAGTTTGTTCCTTCAATGCGCAAATGGACATCCATCCCTCTGATCTCATCTTCCTGGATAAGAGTGCCCTGTGCATATTCCATTCCTATGGAATCTGTGCTAACTCATATCTGATCTAGATGTTGTTAACTTTGCAAAATGTGCAACCAAAAAAACTTTGTCAGGATAACTGTTTCACAATTTTATGAAAAATATGAATCATTATGGTTCAATAATATATTAGAATTATTTCTTCTTATTTCCTAAAAAAATGAATTTCCAGATCAATTTTCTGGGTGGATAATTATATTCTACTGTCTGAGACCTTTCGAACGCCTACTCCCATGCTCAATTCTGAGTCTTGAGTAGAACGTTATGGTTGTTTGAAAATTGCCCATTAATTTTTCTGTTCATTCTTCAACTTGGCGCAAATCTGCATTGTAAATATGCATTTTTGCACCTAATCCATTGGAGTTTTCATAAGATCTCAATTGCGTTTCTTCATATACATATTCTAGACAGTTTGTCCAAGTTTCACCTTTTTCTCGGTTATGGGCTATTAGTTACAGCCTGCTGAAGTTCTAGGCCAATTCGTGTTTTTGGTCTGGAAAGTTACAAGTACCTTATTTTCCATATTAAGCATTTTTAACATGCCCAAAAAATTAGTTTAGCTCTAGGAATGTCTTCTATGGTTCAATATATTTCCATTGACTACTCTTGTGCCTCAATCTGATTCCGAAGTAGAAAGTTATGGCTCTTTGAAGTTATTTGGGTCTTAAAATTTACCCTTCATTGTTTGTGTTGTAACTTTCTCATAAAAAATTTGTTTGACAAACAATTTACACCATTTGAAAGCTCTCTCCAAGATCTTTTATTTGAGCTGCAAAGTTAGAGTGTACCTTGGTACACTATCTTCTCGTGGTTTTTGTGTTGCTAAAAACGCTCTTAAGGGCCTAAAAAATGCACTGCAAAAAGAGGGCGTTCAAATAGTATAAAATGTCGTAGAAAATCATTGGTTTTCTGTTGTTGTTCACCATCCAAATGACTTCATGCACACGAATTTCAACCTATACACCCATATTTATCATGCGCAATGACACCACAAGGTAATTCATTCTCCGTGCACCTATAACCATTGTGCATCACTTCTTTGTTACACCAATAACTGGTGCACACTACTTTTGTGTTGTGCACCAATATCCACCGCACACATTTTTGGTTCTTGCACTATTACCTATTGCACACAATTTTTGTATCACACACTAATATTTTGCGCACATTTTACTCTACGCATTGCACCATACCATATTTTAGTACTCCCCCACCATGTACCGATACTCCACATACACCATTAACTAAATTGTCGTGCGACAATATATACCCACATTGCGTGTGCACCAAGCAAACTCCTCCGCGCTCTACCAATATTGTTCACACCACGCGCACCATTATTATGTGTGTGTGCACCACAGAATTCTAAATTTAGTGCGTGCACCCGCACACCAACATTTTTCTACGCGGTTCAAAAATTTAGTGCGTGCACCAGCACACCAACCTTTTTCCACGTGGTGCCAAAATTTAGCATGCGCACCCGCATGCCGGTATTTTTCCGTGCATCACCAAATTCTATCACGCAGATCCGCACACCAACATCTTTCCGTGCAATGCCAAAATTTAGCGCGTGCACCAACACGCCCATATTTTTCTACGCATCACCCAATTTAAGTGCACCCACCTGCGCATATTCATTTTTATGCGCATCAATTCCTCATGAATTCCGCTGTCGAAATTGTGTTTTTTCTTAACATTTTCCCAAATTCTACAATAAAATTCTGCAACTATCAAATTTATTCAATTTCACCCCGATAAAACCCGTTGAACATCTGCAACAACAAATCATTGTCGATTGACATTTTTGGAACGAATTTACCCAAAATCAATTCACGAATTGAGAATTTTAATTACTAAACTCACTCCATCTATCATGGCTTCACTGTACCTTCAAATATGACCAATTCTAGGTTTGAATTTGCTAGAACAGATATTAAATCAATAACATCTCACCACATGGCCGAATTTCTCAATTTTCCCATGAATTTAACAACAAAAATTGGGGATTTTTCCCAATTTTGCACAATTGTTGTTACTTTTTTTCATGGACACTCTGCAACTCGAAATTTGGCCACTTCAAAATAAATCCTCTCTGAAATTTCACTTTAACTCAACTTGCTTGGCCCATCCAGGCTCAGTGTCAGAAACCTGGCTTTGATACCATATTGTAACATCCTCGACCACCCACATCGAGCCAAGCTACACCAGAGAACACTTTTTTTCTCTCTTCAGAACATACTGTAACATACCCAGCATCCAACTGAGCTATGCCACATAAATTTTTTGAATTGCACGCAATTAATATATATACACACATAACTCTTGCGTAACTTTATATATATAATGTAAACAAACAAATACATTTCGTAAATGCATGGGTTCATACTGAAATAACAGTAAACATATACATGCAACACATGTAGGCAATACCCATAAATATAAAGATAGTTGTAAACCACACATGGATAAACCCATAAAATAAACACATAAATAATAATGCAACATGTAAATTTATCACACAATTGATACTTATCTTGGTAAGAATATCACCAACTGCATGCAGACCTTCCACAAACCTCTCAGCCTTAGACCACACTGCTCATCACTCTCAGTACTGGGTCACCCCCGATTTGGGACTAAATTCCACCCGGGTAAAGGGATTCCTAACTAGGCTAATGGCTCATAGACAACAGGAAAGACTTTGTCATAGGTACCCACTCAAACTAACAACCTACAGTCCCTCATTCCCCACATGCATGTCCCACCATAGGAAGTGTTCTCGTTCTCTGCTCAACAGTCCTTCCGTTGTCCCACTTCTTTTCTAGGCTTCAGCAACATGCTTGACAGGAAGACTCAGAGACCTGTAGCTGTAGTTTATCACCTTCAGGAAATCAATTCCCAACAATTCTCTTACCCAGAGAGGCATTGATCACAGGCTTGACAACTCGCCTCTTCAATATCCCATGGGCCTGGCAACTTGCTTCTTCAGTCCACCTCCGCAGCTAACCATCTAACCAACTACACAAACAAGTATGTCTATGGATACATGATCATTTACAGTGACATGAAGGTATAGAAGATAGATCAAGGAGTGTGTGAATGCTCATGGATGATTAAATTTATGACTGAAGGATGGGAGGAATGATGGAAAGAATGATGGGAAATGAACTAAGTCCCAAAAATATGTATGCATGTCCCCAAATTGACACTTGTCATGTTGGGATCTACTTTGTCCCACTTGTCCCCATCTTTAGAACTTAGGATAAAATAATTATCCATACTTTATGATTTAATAAATATTAATATAATATTCATTTTTGGTTTAATCTCCTTGGCTTAGCCCCTTTTCCTTAACTTTTAGCCCCCACCCTTTCCCTAACTAGTGGAGTTTAGTCCCTCATCTCTTTTATTATGGTCAGTCTACACGCAATGATGTATTTTATATTAATGATGATAGATATAAAAAATAGGCGCACTGGCCTTTAACATCTAGGCTCTCTGGCCTAATAATCACAAAACTAGCTCACCAACATATAAAACACAACATATACACAAGGCTCCTTGGCCTCAAAGTCATGCACACTTAAGTTGTTGGACGCAGTATCCTGGAATGTGAACACTTCCTCATTTTAATGTGTAGTACATGCGCGCACTATTCCATGAAAGGTGCATACAAAAATGATATCAAACATCTCACCAGCTTAAGTACATTTTCATTTACATTACAAATAGGTTTGGCCTAGGGATATTATACAATTTTTTCCTTGCAAGGAAACCTTCTTCCTGAAGTGTGCTTTGTGCGGTATTACCTTCTCAACTCCATGTACATAATCCTCTGAATCTGATTCTGAATGTGTAGGATCTGAGTGTATGGAATCATCATTTATGATGTCTGGAACTCATGGAAGCATAAGAGTCTCTGCATGTTGCACTAGAGGTGCATGGAAAGGACTCTTGTCAAATTGAAAATTGCGCTCAATGATGAGCCGATATGTAGAGGGATGAATCAATATGTACCCCTTCACATCATCTGGATATCCCACAAATATGCAAGGTGTTCTCTATGGATCTAATGATTTCTTGTTTTCAGAAGGAATATGGGCCCATGCATGAGATATAAAGATGAGGGAGTGTATGGAATCTGGTTTGTCACCTATCCAAGCCTCAAAATGTGTCATGTTCTCAGAATATCTATGAGGAGATATGTTATGTATGTAATAAACAAAGTTAAATGCCTCAACGCTTGGAAGGAAGAGACCTCGCATGCAATACACAATTGGTCATTTCCTTGAGAGATATGTTCTTCATTTAAACAACTCTATTCTATTGTGGAGTGTATGGAAATGTATGTTGCAACTAGATACCATCCTCACTACAAAAAATTTGAACATCTCTGTTGATATACCCCCCCATTTTCTATCTGGAGGATCTTGATATTCTTCCTAGTATGTGCCTCTACTAGAGCTTTAAATTCTTTGAGATGCTCAAAAACTTTAGACATTTTCATGACATAATAAATCAAAGTATAGTGTGAATAATCATCAATGAATGTAAGGACATACCTTTCTTTGTTGATGGGTGAATGTGGAAATGGACCCATGAGATCACTATGAACAAAATCCAAGGAAGAGGAGGATCTCCTTTCCTTCCCCTTTTCAAACATCTCTTTAGGATGCTTGACAAGAATGAAACATTCACAAACCCCTTTAGAAAATTAAATATATGGCAAGCCTTTGAACATTCCTTTCTTGGAAAATCGTTGCATGTACCTGAAGTTTAAATGACCAAATCTCTCATGCCATACTCTACTACTATCATCAACATGCGTAAGTAGTAAGGAGGAGTTATGGTCAACAAACTTAGTGAATTTATACAACCTTGATTTGTGATTTACCTCACCAATTGCAATAATGGAATTGTCATGCATGTCAAGTACATAAACTGAATATGATGTAAATTTAATCTTTTTACCTATCTGAGTGATCTGATAAATTGAGAGAAGATTTAGAAAAATCTTAGGAACATGTAAAACATTATAAAAAATTCCATTATGGAGTTCCACTCTTCCCTCTCCTCCTATTTCTACTGGAGTATCATCCCCAATGAGAATAAGGGGTCTTGAACATGAACTCAAAGAAGTAAAAAATTCCTTTTTTTCTTCCATATGATGTGATGCGATATAATCTATAATCCACGAATCAGATGAGGAATTAATTACAACAAGAGCATGATGATTACCTTTCTTATATTCATGGTCTTCTTCCTTATTCTTCTTGGCTCCTTCAGCAATGAAGTTTCTAAGGTTGTTCTATTGAAGTACTTGAGCCATAAGATCGATTTCTTTCTTCATGCATGTGGATTCTTCATGATTTAGCTTACTACAATAAGTGCACTGCTTTCCCTTCTTCTTCTTCTTTTCTTTGGAACCTGAACCTAAAGAGTCTTTGGAACCTGAAGAATCCTTGAAGGGTTTGGAATATCCCTCCTTCTTTGGCTTTGGATGTCATTTCCCCTTTCCTTTCTATTTGGATGGTCATTTTTCATCATGCATGATGAGTGCATGTGATTTGGGATCCCTGATTAGACCCATCTAAATGTGTTTTTCCTTCTCATGTGTGAGAGAATCAATGAATTGATCCATGGTAGGAATTTTCCAATTTATTCCCATGAGATATCTACTGGAATGGAAAGTGGAGACATAGACAACATATTGTAATCCTATCGTAGCCAAGATTGTTAGAATAAGTTGGTCTACTTATGTAGACTTATCAATACCACAAGATGCCAAGATCAATATCAAATATTTAAACTTGGTAAAGAAATCCTACAAATTATCAAGCCTTTTAGGATCTAAGGTATTCAACTCTACCTCAAGCATATGGCCTCTCAACTCATCCTTCTTTCAAAATAGACTTTCCAAGGTGGTACAAATCACGTTTGGATTCTTTCATGTGACAACATGAAACCATAAATCAGTTGAAATCAATTCAACGTTTGGATTCTTTTATGGGACAACATGAAACCATAAATCAGTTGAAATCAATTCAAGAAGAAGTCTTATGGCCTCATCCTTTCAGTTTTCCCATTTGGTCTTCTCAATTGATGATGTAGGTCTTGTTTCTATCCCCATGATCGTCAAATTGTACATCCCTTTCCTTCTAAGTTGGAATTCATCCTTCGGATTCCAATCAAAATGATTTTAGAGTGTGAGGATTACCACCAAGTTTTACTGAAGAATTCATGTCGTATCCATCTCTCCCGCTATTTTTGAGAAACCCTAAAAATTTACTCTCAATCTGCAAGTAAAAAAATTGAGAAATCAATGTAGAAAAAGGTGCTCATAAAGGCGGTCATACATTTCCTTAATATACAGAGTGACCATGTCACACGCTTCTAGTGTATTGGGTGTGACCACTCTAGAATTGGAAAAATCATAATTCTAGGTGCGAAAGTCGCTCCTTTTGACAGAGACAAGGTACAACGGTCTCACTTTTCATCTAAGAATGGGTCTAACCCGTTCTGTTACACAAATTTTGCTCACCAAAACTATGATTTATTTATTCTCTGGCTTGTCTAGATTTCTCCAAGAAACTTAGCTCTGATACCATGTCAATGTTTCATCAAAACCTACACAATATACCTAGCTAAAGAAAGTACAAATAAATATTATCAAGAAAGAATGAGAGATTCAATATGGGAGAATGAGAAAATATATTCACACTACTCCAATGAGATAATAAATGATGGTCATTGTGATACAATGAATGAGTGTAATATACTCATATATAGGAAATAACATTCCATAATTAAGAAAATCAATCAAGCAGTTAACTTTCCTTAGGAGTGCATGCATGCATAATAGTGATGGTTTAAATAGAAAGTCTAAAATAGAACTAGTCAGTTAACTCCTACTGAACTAGTGTGTCGAAAATGGAAATTTCTCCAACAGAGTGGGTGTCTGGGAGTCCGACAACTTAAAAAAAAAGTTGAAGTATGGAGTGAGGGGAGGGTAATGGGTAAGGGGAAAATAAGTGTGGTGGGTGAGTGGGTTACTGGGGGTGAGGGATGTGAGGGGGTGATGGAGTGTGGTGGGTCTATCAACCCAAAAACTAAAACAAGCCCCCTCCCAAAAAAAAGAAATTAAGTCATGAAACTAATGAGGTGAAGTGTGGGACATGGGGTAAGAGTGTAGTGAGGTAGAAGACATAAAAATTCTAAGTGTTAAATAGTGTGGAGAGGAGAAAGTGAAGTAGGATATGAGGAAGGATATTCAAAAAAAAGGTTAAGTATGGGAAATGAAGGAAAGAACCAAGAATATTTTCAAAGAAATTCCAAGATAATTTTTCAGATAAATTTCAAGATAATGAGAATGGCTAAAAAACAATTGTGGACAAGATAATCACTGTAGAAAAAGGTTCTCTTAGAGGCGGTCGCACTTTCCTTAAGATAGAGAATGACCAGGTCACACTCTTCTAGTGTTCTGGGTGTGACCACTCTAGAATTGGAAAAATCGTAATTCTAGGTGCAACAGTCGATCCTTTCGACAGGGAAAAGGTGTGACAGTCTCACTTTTCGTCTAAGAAAGGTTGCAACCCAGTCTGTTACATAGATTTTTCTCACTCAAACTATGATTTATTTATTCTCTGGGTTGTCTGGCTTTCTACAAGAAACTTATCTCTGACACCATGTCATTGTTTCATCGAAACCTACATAGGAGACCTAGCTAAAGAAAGTACAAATAAAGATTATCAATAAAGGATGAGAGATTAAATATGGAAGAATGAGAAAATATATTCACACTACTCCAATGAGATAATCAATAATGGTCATTGTGATACAATGAATGAGTGGAATATACTCATATATAGGAAAGAACATTCCATAATCAATAAAATCAATCAAGAAGATAACTTTCCTTAGAAGTGCATGCATGCATAATAGTGATGGTCTAAATAGAAATTCTAAAATAGAACTAGTCAGTTAAATCCTACTGAACTAGTGTGTCGAAAATAGAAATTTCTCCAACAGAGTGGGTGTCTACGAGTCCAACAACTTGATTTTTTTTTTTAAGTATGGAGTGAGGGGAAGGTAATGGGTAAGGGGAAAATTAGTGTGGTGGGTGAGTGGGTTAGCTGGGGTGAGGGATGCGAGGGGGTGATGGAGTGTGGTAGGTCCACCGACCCGGAAAATAAAACCAGCCCCCCCCCAAAAAAAAAGAAATTAAGTCATGAAACTAATGAGGTGAAGTGTGAGACATGTGGTAAGAGTGTAGTGAGCTAAAAGACATAAACATTCTAAGTGTTAAATAGTGTGGAGAGGAGAAAGTGAGGTAGGATACAAGGAAGGATATTAAAAAAAAAGGCTAAGTATGGGAAATGAAGGAAAGAACCAAGATTTTTTTCAAAGAAATTCCAAGATAATTTTTCGGATAAATTCCAAGATAATGAGCATGGCTCAAAAATATTTGTGGACACAATCCCAAAAAAATTAATTTTGTGGCACATGGAATATGCGTTCATTATCGCTTAAATGCAAACTTGGATATCTTGAGCATGTGAACTCGAATTTCAGATCCAAAAAATACATAGAGAAGATGAGACCGAGGGCTACACAATCGAGCTATAATCTTTCAAAAAATTTGTTCTTTTGATATCATCTTTTTTATAAATCCAAGAGAGGGAAAATATAGATGACCAAATTTTGGTCAACAATAGTTTCAGAAAATAAACATGGAATTTATTTTAAATATACTCGTGATCCTTTTGACATAAATGCAAGTATCTTTTTCTCAGTGTTATGTGGTTACAAACGAGACAACGAGAAAGAAGAATACTTACATACTGAGAAGACAATAACACTTTTTTTATTTATGAGAATGATATGCTACATGAAATTTAGTGGAAAACAAAAAAAAAAATGCCATATGGCAATTGATTTATATAATTATGTTTATATAAATAAGATTACTATAGTTTTTTTTCTTTTGGAAAAATAAATAAATAAATAATTATATATATATATATATATATATATATATATGGGTGTCTACAATAAATTGGTGGACAACAAAGTGGGAATGGGGTGAACATCAAAGTGCTCATGAAGGAACACATGCACGTTCCTAAGAAAATACATTTGTTTCTGGTGCGACAAGCTCGACAAACCCTGAACCGCCATCGAGGATGCGAACATAGCTCCTTAGTAGGAATGCACATGCATTCGTATTAGGACCAAATAAAAGGGCTCAAGGACATTTTATTTCTTCATTTTCCCAACCACACAATTCTTTTGAGGGGTTATTGAGCAAATTGAAGCACTAGGATTTGATGACTAGGTGTCCATATGATCTTGACGAAGTCTCTGGGGTATTCGAGTTATTTATTCTCATGCAATTTGTTTTTATAATTTCCTAAATTATTTTAATACTTAAAATGAACCTAACTTATATCTATTTCATTATTAAATTGCATCACACATAATTAACATGGAACCTACAGAAAACCAAAACCTGACACCACGATAGGAAGGAACACCAAATCACAACCCACAACCAACAAATGTAAACAAGGAAATTGATGAAGGGTTGAGGTGTCTTAGATCTATTGTCCAATACTTTCAAAGTACTAGATATCCCACCCAATTGTCATTAGATACTTCCTTGGACACCATTGTATTATCCATTGAAAGTACCGAAGGGAAATTAACCAATATTTATTATTACAATGATAGGATGTTTCAATATTACATGAAGGGCATAGATAAAAACCAAGTGAGAGACTTGAACATAACAAAACAATATTTGATGCCATTGTTAATTGATCCTAGAACTCGATTACAACCACTAGTCACAAAGAGAGACATTTTTATGGACCGATGCACCTACCAACCATTTAAGGATGATTGGGTGAATAGGTAGTTTATGGTTTTTGATAAACCTCCTTGCAATAATAGGGAGGTTCCTCTACATTTCCTTAGGAAATTATGGGCAGAGTGTATGTTGGTTCACCATGTCAACTAATTTGAAATTGGTGAATTCTGAGGGGTGGGTCATGGGTCCACACAGGATAGAGAAAATGAAGACATGATCTAGTGCTAGGTCCTCATCCTCCTAGGTGAAGGCCTAATCCCCCTTCTTAGCATCCTAGCATCATGGAAGGAATCACCCAGACACAATTATCCATATGAGCCTTGACTTAGATCATGTTGCAGTATAGCATTTTTGTAGCATTATCTTGGTAGGAGGTACCTATAGGTCACGTTGACAAAGGGGATGGGCCTTCAAGCCTTGCAGTAGAGTGCATCCAAGATAGGGCACATGGATATACTAGGCGTTCATGTGACCCTCACAGATGCCCAAGTTGTGGGCAATTTTTTTATGGGACAATGGATGCTAGTAGACATGATAGTTTCATGGAGGAGGTTAGTATATTGACCATCTCTATGTTCTTCATTGATTATATATATATATATATATATATATATATATATATATATATATAATTGTGTATTTTTTCTATTTGGATAGTAGACCCTTGACACTGGTAGATTCATTAGTGATAGTTTCCACCAGTGATGAAATAGTAGAGGAAGATTGTTCATTTGGTGTACCATATAAAAAGGTATCTGTCACCTTTGATAAATTCACCATAGTGATTTTCTTATTCTCTAACATCCTCAAATCTAATGTTGTTGTGCTTCTATAGGTTTTTCTTCCTTATGATGATGAACCATGTCCACCTAGGATGGACAAGTCTCCCCCTTCACATGTATCGTGTGTCAAGTTAAATCTTGTGTAAATGTGAATTTTATTTTATCTTTTTGGTTGAATTTCACACTATTGTACTAATAAAAATATTATAAATATGTATGTAGGTTGTTTCAGTCACTTCTAGGTCACTTTCACTACCTCCCTTCCATTCACAACCATTACCTACATCCCACCATATTTTTTCCCCAGGTACAAGGCTAGTCTAGTCCTTGGTGAAAGTTCCCCAACTCTTGGGATACCTATTTCCACCACAATAGCTTTGAAATTACTCGTAAAACCCGTATGGTTTTATCTCCTTCCATCCGCTCCACCTTTTCCATCATATCCATCCACAAAGGATACACCCATATACCACCCACCACCACCACCACTTTTTCCATCCCATCCATCCATAGTTGATGGACTCCTATTCCACCCATCCCCACAACATTTTCCATCCCATCCATCCAAATTGGTTGAACTCGTACACCACCCACCATTCGTCTCTATTGCTTACTAGATTATGTGATCCATTGAGGATGTCACAATAAATGCTACCTCAAAGCAGCTTGTACAACTGAGTGCGCCACCCACCAATGACTCTTCACGTTTTCTCAAGTTATTCACAGTGAAATCATTTGTTGATGATTTTTTATGTATCATGAATGGAATTTATTTTATGCATTTTTTTTTAAATTTCATGCTTTGATCCTTGTAACTGCTGCACAATGGCATCGCTAAGAGATTTGGGTAGCAAAGGAGGAAACAAATCTTGTGAGTGTGAGTATCATATATGGTTAGTTTTATTAGTTTGAATTATAAAGTATTATTTTTTAATTCTATTAATTAATTGTGGAAAAAAACTCAGAGAAACATTGTTTCTTTGTCTAGTCTCTAGAGTGACGAGCCACGCCAAGGCACAAAACCACTCAAGGTCCTCCTTCGAGTAAGAGAAGAAAGATAATGTTTCAGGATGCACCTGATATTTTCCAGGGTGGAAATGGTCAATGAGTGACCAATGAGTGCAATTTTGTATCTACAGCACCATATGTCATTTTTCCATGTTTGGGTGCTTGTTGTTGTTTTGTATATTGGGCATGATGTGCCATTTAAAAAAAATGTATAGTTGAGATGATTTTGAATATATATATATATATATATATATATATATATATATATATATATATATATATATTATACACATTTTATGAATTGTAGTGTTTGTTTATTTGATGTTTATGAATGATGATTATGGTAAAAATTCAATCTTTTTCCCTTATGATGAGAATCTTCCAATTCCATATTTTTCTCTTAGAAACCATTGAAAGAAGTTTTGGTCTCCAATTCCCAAGCCCATGGATGATGGAGGGACACCTACATATTATAGACATTAATAAGTCTTAAAGGGTTCACATCATAATCCCATATACCAATCTAAAATAAACCTAATAAAAACAAATACAAATTGTTCAATCAACAACCAGAGCTCTCAAGTAAAACCCCCAACAAAATTTCCAACATGACTCTCAAAATATAGTTTGGAAACAACCCAAATATACCCCTTTAAATAAACACCAACATGTCAGTGAACAACTATAATGAAAATGAAGGATGATAAAATTTCAAGTATTTCCCATCGATCTCTTCTTGGATGTGTCATTGACTGGCATCCAACAATAATCTAGCCTTGCAAAGTCCATCTTAATTTCGTTATTTTCCATGTAAACATGATGAAGTAATACATGACTAAAACTGTAAGAGAGTGTCTAAATCCCATAGAAAAAAAAAACCTAACATGTAATTATCCAAATCATATAATCCCCTCATCCAATTTATCTCCACTATAGAATAGAGAAAGATTTGTATTTTTTAAAAAGATTTTTCAACTACAAGTAAGAAAATTAAATCTAGGGACATTAGCTATGGAAAACTATTAGTAACCACCTAGCCTATATTTATATTTTATAACAAGAGTCTCCCTCATAAATCATACACCACCAAGACTTAACTTGTCTATCACCTTGAGAACCCCTTTTAAATAAACCTCCACCTCTTCCACAAATACATTTTTAGAAATATTTTCATTTTTATGTTTTCTTAAAACTAGGGAGTATATTAGAACTTAAGAATCATATTAAAAAGTTGTAATAATATTATCCTCAAATAAACTAGCATTCCTAAAGATCCACATACCGCATGAAATGATTATTATCAATGCTTTATAACTTTTTACAATAGTGTTTTCACACCAGTTTTTGAGACATTCTTCAATTGTATTTCCTTTCCAAACTTCTTTAATCCCAATGAAGAACTCGACTTCATTCCAAACCTAAATAGGGAAAGGGAACAATGGAAGAAAATACTTATTTGCATAAATAACACCTACTAGACCAACCCTATTCTTGTTGTACAAATTATTCCATATAAGAACCTTTCCTTTGAACTCCAACCATAGCCACATTAATATCCTCGATTTAAGAGAAAATTTGAACTTCCAAATGCCCTTAAACCACAAATTTAGATTCACGATTTCATCATCCTTGCAACAAACATCATAACCCAACTTGTGGTATAAAAGCATCTAGATAAGTTCTTCACAATGTGAAGATGTACATAATAAAGTTTGAAATTATTGTTTGATCTCACATAGAGGTTCATATGTTGGATTACTAAGAAGGGGGGTGAATAAGTAATGAGAAAATATGGTACTTTTAACCACAGTTTATTCTTCAACAATATTCAGTAGTTTATCATTAGAATTAAATATACCATCAACAATATAATCATAAACAACATCACATCACAATAGATACATAGTACACCATAATTTATATGGAAACCAAAAAGGGGATAAAACCACATACTTATTTTCTTATATATCAAAAGAGTACATTCATTGGAAGCACCAACTTCTGGTTCTCCAGCTACAACTGGAAGGAGTCTATGACCCCCTGTCCTCAGGCTCCAAACTGAAGGAAGCTACAATTCCATGAACTCTCTGGCTACAACCCCCTGATTTCTTTGGCTCTAATCGGAAGGTGGCTACAACCACCTATCCTTGCCTTGTCCAACCACCATGTAATATAAATGTAGACCAACATCCACTATAACAAAATTTGCCACTGTCTCTATCACTATTACTACCACCATCATTTTCACTGTCTCTATCACTGTCACATCAATTTGTATATTTTCATGAACCAACTAAACATGTACCATACTATGCATTAAGTGTATGCCAGTATACGTACTATCTCATGCATCAATCATCAACCAAAATATACATCAACAATGAATAGTGAATCATGAACTAGAGAATCAACCATGTACAACCATGCCATATACCATATCATCAACCATATGCATATCTGTACAATATAATCTATGAAGTATCTCAAAGAGCTAATGCATACCCCTCATGCATATGCCACCATACAACAAGAATATGCCTCAACCATAGACAATCAACTCAAAGATAAGAACCATAATGTCACGGACCTAAATTTTCATTCCAATATATATATATTTTCAACCATAATAATTTATCTACTTCTTGTCATTATAATTATCGTATATAAATACATTTTACTTTCTTTCTCATATAGTAGTCTTAGTAATCTTTCATTGTTTCGTTACACAAAGAAACCATAGAGACTAATTGATCCCAAAAAGTCCTTCATAACTTCTCGTCACCTATTATAGTATCCTGTACTATAATTAGTGGAACCACTCAATACTTAATAATTGATTTCTAAAAGATTATCCTAAGTCTTATTATACTAAAACTAGATACTTGATAACCTATATATGTTTTCTTTTACTAAGTTTCATAATTCTAATTGTTATATCTATATTCATTTATAATTTAAGGGTATGATCAACGCCATGTATAAGGGTCTCTTTGAGGGTTATTTGTTTTTTTTATCCCCCTTATGGATATACGTTCCCACTTGACTCTTATATCATTGTTATCTAAAATTTTATGTAACACACCCAAAAATTCCATTAAAAAAAATTGTTAGGTTGTAAATAAGGAACCGTTCTTCATTAACTCTTATCTTGACCATGTAAAAAATTAGATATGTCCTTAAAACCTGAGCTACATAATTCTCAAAACCCACTTAAGTTTGTTCGACTAATTTAATTCACTTAGGAATACTTAAGGGCTTTTCATCAAAACCCTCTCTCTAAGGTAATCAAGAGTCTTATTATCACTCTGAACATCGAATTGGAAATATTTAATCATGCGGCACTATACTCAATATTTTGATTCCTATCGAACTCAAAGTTTTTTATTAATTTATTCATTGATTAAAAATGACCCATATGTAAGTTTCATTTATTTTATTTTCCATGAATGAAATAATAACAAAGCCTTTTACACCTTTGGTATGACTCCATTATAAGAGATTTAAAAGAGACTATTATTAAATCCTTTATTAAATTGACAAAACCCTGGGGATAAAGCCTTAAAATACTCCAACAAATTCTTTTTTTACGAAAGAAGTGTACCCCATGAATTTCTCCAAACTATGGTATTCTTTTCGAACTTTACCTATACCATGCAAACGTTCTAATTATGTCCCTGTTGATGTTTTCCAAAAGTCTTGTATGGAGTCTAGCTAGGTAGAAAGCTAGTAAATAATGTAATAATTATGCCATTACTCCATGTCCGGATAGATTGACACTGAGTGGATTGGAGCAACCATAACCCACCACATCCCTGCCTTCACATGAAAATTAGAGCATCAAAAAAGTTGAGATGTTATGTCTTGCCTAGGAAGTACCCCTCTCTAGGCTCAAGGTTTCCTCGTAAATGAGGTCAAAGATAGTTTCCTTCGCTTTCCTTCTTCATCGTTTTCCTCTCAAGTTTTCCACTAGGCTATGGATTCTAAGGATCATTACAGAACGCATTTTCTTGAGGTATTATTCAAGTGCATTTTGGAAGGAATCAACTCTTTTCTTTTTGTTTTAGCAAGAATAACTATATCCAAACTGGACGGTAAGTTATATTTTCGCAAACCCCAATGAGTAAACAAAATTTACTGTGTATGCATTTTTTTTTATCGATCTCCATTAGTTTCTGAAAATATCTTTATTTATTTATCTCAAAATGAAAAAATATCTTTCCTTGAGAATAAACGACTTCTCGGTTCCTGTAGTGGTTAGTTATCCCTTCACTATCTATTATCAATATTTGTCTATGGAATTTAACATAAAGAGGTTTCCTCTTACATTTTGTTCCCTGGACTTTACTATAGCCACATTCACCTAACATCTGTTAACTCTACATATGTTTAAGAGTACTTGACACATAGTGTCAAAAATGTATTAGTTACTTAACTTAAGGGTTTTCATTTCTATTTAAATCCATGTACATATATTCACCGAATGTTCTACCCAAGTACTCTATATTGTATTCTTTGTGTGAAGAAGGTCTTTGAACTATGTTTGAAGTAGATTTTTCTATAGTTTATTTCCAGAATAACTAAGATACATTATATTCGTTAATACCTAGAATAAAAGAAAGAGGTTCTGATTTCTTTATTTGTACTTGATTAAATTACCATCTTGAGTTATCTGCTTGGATACAACTCTAATGATGGGTCTCTGATGATTGTGTGAGGGAACCCATGAGGAATCCACATTTCCCTCTTTCTCCTCATTTGGCATTCTTTCTAGGGCTAAGTTATTAAGTGTTTATTGACCTCCGAGTTCAAATGAGAAGGCATACATAATCAATGGAGGACGAACTATTGTACTCTTGTAATCACAGAACACACATCTGGTGGAAATTGAATCATAAAAGATAAGTGGTTTGAAAATATGTTCCATTATCTTGTATTAACTATTGTTATTATATTTACGCAAATTCTGCACAGGGTCTCTCAATATATTCTTTGTTTCCCTTGCAGTTTGAATAATGTCATGCAAAGTTAACCAAGGAAAAGTTAGGGCTACAGAAGGTATTCAGATTCCATCTCAGAATCCCCTTTCCCTTTCTAGATATTTTTCCAGAGATCCTTGGGATTGACTTGTATGGTGTACTCTATTTCTCAATTATCCTTCAAGTCAGAATATAACAAACTTCTATTCATAAGAGTATCTATTATAATTTTCATGCCCTTTTTCATTATAGTTTTTAAGTCACATTACAGATCCAGAATATATATAAAAATATCTTTGTTATCGACATCGTTTCAATTCCTATCTTCTATTTGCGACATATCATGCTAAAACACATAGTCTTTTTATAATGTATTTGATTTTAATCAACACATTAGTTCATACATTATTATGGAGAGAAATATATAATCGATAAGCTGGAAAATAATCAATATGTGATATACTTAACTTTATATCACAAATTTCCTTTCCATCCAATGAAGTGTTTTTTCCTTTCCATGACATGCCATACCATGCCTTTTCTTGCCATGCCATGCCATGCATTTCCTTTCCTTTCCATGTCATGCCTTTCCTTACTATTCTATGGTATGCATTTCCTTTCCATGCCTTTTCTTTCCATGCCATGCCTTCTCATGCCATGCCTTGCCTTTCCTTGCATTCATTTTCCATTCCATGCCTTGAGTTTCAATGTCATTCCTTGCATTGTCTTTCCTTGACATGGCATTCCATGCCATGCAATGTTGTGCTATGCCTTTCCTTACCATGCAATGCCTTTCCTTTCCTTTCCATGCCATGACATGCCTTTCCTTTCCATGCCATGCCTTGCCATGCCATGCCATGCCATGCCTTGACTTTCCATGTCATTCCTTGCCTTTCCATGCCATGCTATGCATTTCCTTGTCATGCCATGCTATGCATTTCCTTGTCATGCCATGCGTTCTTTACATGCCATGCCATGTATTCACATGCCATTTCATGCCTTTCCATGCCTTGCCTTGTCTTCCCATGCCTTACCATTATATTCCATTCCATGCCTTTCCTTTCCATTCCATGCCTTGCCTTTCCATTTCATGCCATGCCATGCGATTCCTTGCCTTGCTATGTCATGCCATTCCATGTTATTCCTTTCCTTTACATGCCATGCCTTGGCTTTCATTTCTATGTCATGCATTTCCTTGCCTTTTAATGCCAATCCTTTCCTTTCCTTCACTTTCCATTCCATTCCATACCATGTCTTTCCTTTCCATTCCATGATATGTCATGACATGCTATGCCATGCCTTGCATTACCTTTCCTTTCCATGCCTTGCCTTATATTTCCATTCCATGCATTTCCTTGCCATTCCATGCATTTCCATGCCATGCCATGCCTTTCCTTTCCATGCCATTCCTTTCCTTGCCTTTCCATGCCATGACTTGTCTTTCCATGCCATGCCTTTCCTTGCCTTGCCTTCCCTTCCCTTGTCATGTCATGTCTTCCCTTTCCTTGACTTCCCATGCCATGCCTTTCTTTTCCTTTCCATGCCATTCCATTCCATGCCATGCCTTTCCTTTGCATGTCATGCCATGCTATGCCTTGAATTGCATTGACTTTCCATGCCATTCAGGGACATGTTGGGAATTTGGTCCAAGGAATAAAATCCAAACCGATTAGCATAACATAGTTATGTAAGGTCTTGCACATATTTTTGGACAAGTCCCACGTGACCATGCTACCCACAATCACACGTCACACGGTTCTTGAAAATTGACCTCTTGTTCCGAAATTGCACTATGTCTCAGTGAGAAAAAACCTAGTCCCAGAGACCCTCCAACAAATGATTTTTCTGGAAATTGAATGACAGTAGAGGGGCCCCACTAGCTAAAACTTGGTTCCTCAGATCCAATGCAACTAAAATTTTGTCCATTCGAGTCTCAGTTTTAGTTTTATCATGAGTTGCAACTCACCTCCTAAAGGCATTCAAAAACATGTTGGCAATTTGGTCTGGGGGCATAAAATCCAAACTGAGTAGCATAACGCAGTTTCATAAGCTCCCGCATGTATTTTTTTCCAAGTGCCATGCAACCATGCCACCCACAATCGCCCAACACCATGTTCTTGAAAATCAACCTCTTGTTAAAAAATTTCACTATGCCTCATTGAGAAAAACCCTAGTCCCAAAAATTCTCCAATAAATATGTTTTTCAAGAACAAAATGACAACAAAGGGGATCCACTAAATGAAACCCAGTGCCCCAGATCTAATGCAGCTAACGATTCATCCATATGAGTCTTGGTTTGAGTTTTATCATGAGTTGAAAATCACCTCCTCAAGCCATTTAGTGACATCCCTTTCTATGTAAATCCTAATAAGTATGATAATCCAAATTTCACAACTATAACACATATTTCGTTAAATTTGGAAATATTTTATTACACGGCCTTCATCAACATTGATTTTTTTGTAAATCGCCATATTAAATTAAGATGAGATAAACCAGTTAGTGACCATGAATAGGTCAAACATGGGACTGCTAGGTACAATAGTATAAATGGACGATAGGAGTGTGAAATAAACTCTTATAAGAAATCGATTTGAGCTAAATCATCTTAGTATGTTTAACATCCAAGTGAGATATTATTGTTATGGACAACAAACCCAACTCAATGTTTGAATTTGGTTCCTAATGACTCCATCCCCCTTGCCACAACTAAGGGGGTTGTGGGTGGGAGTTGTTGATCAAATAACAATGTTGTGAGGATTTCCTAAGTGGAGGGAGGGTGCATCACTTGCATTGGCTTGGTACAAGTCTAAATAGAAGTTAAATTTTTCTGCTTCGTATTTCCTTTAGGAAGCATCGAGGAGGAGGTGATCATTCTAGTAGTGTTAAGTGGGGGAGGGAGTCTCAGAAAAAAGCATCTAAGCCTAAAGTATTATCTCATGTATATTAAGGTTGATCTAGGTATTTGAAGAAGTTTGTAACTAGCACTATTGATCTATCTCCACTCAAAGTTAAATTTGGAAAAATTCTATTACACATACTGCATCAACATTGAGTTTTTTGTAAATCTCCATATTAAATTAAGATGAGTTAAACCAGCTAGTGACCATGAAAAGGTCAAACATGGGACTGCTAGGTACAATAGTATAAATGCATGATAGGAATGTGAAATAAACTCTTATAAGAGATCTATTTGAGCTAAACCATATTAGTATGTTTATCATCCAAGTGAGATATTATTATTATGGACATCAAACCCAACTCAATGTTTTAATTTGGTGCCTAATGACTCCATCCCCCTTGCCACAACCAAAGGGGGACTCGTGGGTGGGATTTGTTGATCAAATGACGGTAATGACTCCATCCCCCTTGCCACAACTAAGGGGGGACTTGTGGGTGGGATTTGTTGATCAAATGACGGTAATGACTCCATCCCCCTTGCCAAAACTAAGGGGGGACCTGTGGGTGGGATTTGTTGATCAAATGACGGTGTTGTGAGGATTTCCTAAGTGAAGGGAGGGTGCATCCCTTGCATTTTCATGGTACAAGTCTAAATATAAGTTAAATTTTTTTTCTTTGTATTTCCTTTAAGAAGCACCGAGGAGGAGGTGATTGTTCTAGTAGTGTTCAGTGGGGGAGGCAGTGTCATAAAAACACATCTAATCCTAAAGTATTCTCTCATGTATATTAAGGTTGATCTAGGTATTTGAAGAAGTTTGTAACTAGCACTATTGATCTATCTCCACTCAAAGTTAAATTTGGAAAAAATATATTACATGGACTTCATCAACATTGAGTTTTTTGTAAATCTCCATATTAAATTAAGATGAGATAAACCAGTTAGTGACCATGCATAGGTCAAACATAGGACTGCTAGGTATAAAAGTATAAATGCATGATAGGAGTGTGAAATAATGACACCACCTGCCCCTCAGCGAGCACGGTCGCTCCCACCAGGACCTTCACAAACTCTCGGCCCGAAGAGTCCAAGCTCTTCCAACTCCCTCGGGAGGTCTTTACCCACAGTTATAATTCCACGTCTTTCTCCCTTCGGAAATCGGGGGATCGGGTCTCGCGATGTCGTGAGATCCGTGACACTGTTCCCCGTCGCTCAACCGCCGAAACTCCGAACCCCGAATGGTCAACGGTCAACCTCGGGGTATCGCTTTTCGCGATGCCGATCCTTTGTATGTCAAATCCCCGAGTACCGAAGTGTCGATCCCCGATGTGAGGCCACCTGCCCTCCACTAAGTCCCTCGAGCCCACACTGTCACGCTGATCTCGGGACTTCGCGATTCGCGGGTCTGCGACTCCAAGTTTCCTGCTGCTGGAAACCCCGAATGCCGAAACTCCGATGTCTCGGATTTGTGCCACCTGTCCCTCCAGCGATCGATGGCTCAGATCAAATCGGGGAATCGCACTTCGCGATTTTGACGTACATGAAACCTTTGCACTCGCCAACCCCGATTTGCCGATGTACAACGGCATATGGTTCTCCCTGCGCCTGAGGGTTAACCGCCTCGCTCTTTCTCCCAGATCCAATGATCCTCGGGACTTCGCGAGCTTGCACGACGATTTGGATCGTCGATTCTCTTCCTCTATGAAGAGAC
>ML801887.1:247652-264806 GCA_009831015.1 Picea engelmannii | reverse complement strand
TAGCACATGCTATTTTTCCCTTGTGCACAACCACAAGAGCATATAAAACAACATCATCCCACCATGGAATAACAAGAACAAGTGCTAGCTTTCCCTCTTGCACAAGAACAAGTGCATATCAAACAACATCATTCCACCTTGGAATAAATCTAGTGCATGCTAGTTTTCCCTATAGCACAAGCACATATCAAAGAACATCATTCCACCTTCGGGGAAGGCTAGTGTGTGCTAGTTTCCCTATTACAAAAGCACAAGTGCATCTCGAACAACATCATTCTATCGTATGTAAAAACTAACATGTGCTAACTTTCCCTCATGGACAAGCACAAACACATCTCGAACATCTTTCCATCGAGGGGGAAATCTAGCACATGCCAAATTTTTGTTTTGCACAACCACAAGCGTATCTAAAACAACATTATTTCAGTGTGGGGGAAATCTAACACATGCTATCTTTTTCATCTTGCACAAGCACATCTTGAACAACATCATTCCATCGTGGGGGGAAAATAGCACGTAATAAATTTCCCTTTTGCATAAGCGCAAGTGCATATCAAACAATATCATTCCACCAGGGTGGAAAGCTAGCACATGCTAGCTTTCCCTCTTGCACAAGCATAAGTGCATCTCAAACAACATCATTCCAGCATGGGGGAAAGCTAGCGTGTAGGGAAAATCTAGCACGTGCTATATTTCCCTCTTGCACAAGCACAATTTCATCTCAAACATCATTCTAGCATAGGGGAAAGTTAACGCATGCTAACTTTTCTTCTCACACAAGTACAAACACATCTCAAACAACATAATTCCACTGTAAAAAAAAGCTAGTGTGTGCTAACTTTCCCTCTTGGACAAGTAAAGATGCATTTCAAACATCATTTCACCATGGGGGAAAGCTAGCACGTGCTAGTTTTTCCCTTGTGCACAACCAGAAGAGCATCTAGAACAACATCATTCCACAATGGAAGAAAGCTAATGCGTGCTAGCTTCCTATCTTGCACAAGCACATCTCGGACAACATCATTCTACCGTGGGGGAAATCTTGCACGTGCTAGCTTTCCCTCTTGCACAAGAACATGTGTATATCAAACAACATCATTCCACCTTGGAGTAAATCTAGTGCATGTTAGTAGTCCCTCTGTCACAAGCACATATCAAAGAACATCATTCCACTTTCGAGGAAAGCTAGTGTGTGCTAGCTTCCCTATTACACAAGCACAAGTGCATCTCAAACAACATCATTCCATCGTAAGTAAAAACTAGCATGTGCTAAATTTTCCTCATGAAAAAGCACAAACACATCTCGAACATCATTCCATCATGGGGGAAAGCTAGCACGTGCTAACTTTATGTTTTTCACAACAACTAGCACATCTAAAACAATGCTATTTCAGCGTGGGGGAAATCTAACGTGTGCTATCTTTCCATCTTGCACAAACACATCTTGGACAACATCATTGCACCATGGGGGAAAACTAACACATACTAGCTTTCCCTTTTGCACAAGCACAGGTGCATATCAAACAATATCATTCCACCGTCGGGGAAAGCTAGCGCATGCTAGCGTTCCCTCTTGCACAAGCACAAATGCATCTCAAACAACATCATTCCACCATGGGGGAAAGATACCATGTAGGGGAAAGCTAGAACGTGCTATCTTTCCATATTGCACAAGCAAAATTGCATCTTGAACATCATTCTAGCATAGGAAAACGTTAGCATGTGCTAACTTTCCCTCTTGCACAAGCACAAACGCATCTCAAACAACATCATTCCAACATGGAGGAAAGTCCGTGCATGTTAGCCTTCCCTCTTGCACAAGCATAAATGAATCTCAAACAACATCATTCAACCCTAAGGGAAAGCTATCGCGTGCTAGCTTTCCCTCTCGCAGAAGTACAAGTGCATCTTGAACAAAATCATTCTACCGTAAAGAAAATCTAGCGTGTGCTAACTTTTCATCTTGAACAGGCACAAAATCACCTCGAACATCATTCCACCATGGTAGACGTGCCATCTTTCCCTCTTGCACAACCACAAGCGCATCTAGAACAACGTCATTCCACTGAGGGGGAAAGCTAACACATGTTAACTTTTTGTCTTACACAAGTACAAACACATATTGGATAACATCATTCAACTGTAGGGGAAATCTAGCTTTCCCTCTTGCACAAGCAATGATGCATATCAAACAACATTCCACCGTCGGGGAAAGGTAGCGCATGCTAGCTTTCCCTCTTGCACAAACACAGGTGCATCTCGAACAACATTATTCCACCATGAGGGAAAGCTAGTGTGTGTTAGCTTTCCCTCTTGCATAAGAAAAAAAGCATCTCCAACAACATCATTCCACCATAGAGTAAAGCTAGCATCATTCAACCAAGTTTGCTAGCTTTTCCTATTGCGCAATCACAAGTGCATCTCGAAAAACATCATTCCACGATGGGGGAAAGCTAGCGCGTCCTAGATTTCCCTCTTGCACAAGCACAAGCGCATATCGAACAACATCATTTTAGCATGGAGGAAAGATTACACATGCTAGTCTTCCCTCTTGCACAAGCATAAGCTCATCCTGAACATCATTCCACCGTGAAGGAAATCTAGCATGCGGTAGCTTTCCCTCTTTGAACAAGCACAAGTGCATATTGAAACAACATCATTTCACCATGGGGGAAAGCTAGATTATGTTGGATTTTCCTCTTGCTAAAGCACAAGAACATCTCAAACAACATCATTCCACCATGGGGGAAAGCTAGCGCATGTTTTCTTTCCCTCTTGCATAGGCACTAGCGCATCTCGAAAATCATCCCACCATGGGGGTAAGCTAGCGCATGCTAATTTTCCCTCTTGCATACAATCTCATCTCAAACAACATTATTCAATGTGGGGAAAATCTAGCATGTGCTAGCTTTCCCCCTAGCACAATCACATCTCGAATAACATCATTCCAAAATGGGGAAAGCTAGCACGTGCTAGCTTTCAATCTTACAGAAGCACAAGTGCATCTCGAACAACATCATTCCACCATGGGGGAAAGCTAGCACATGATAGCTTTCCCTCTTGCACAAGCGCAAGCGCATATCGAACAACATCATTTTATCATAGAGGAAATCTTGCACATGCTTGTCTTCCCTCTTGCACAAGCATAAGCTCATCTTGAACAACATCATTCCACCATCAAGGAAATCTAGTGTGTGCTAGCTTTCCCTAATGAACAAGCACAAGTGCATCTTGAAACAACATCATTCCACCATGGGAGAAAGCTAGTTTATGTTGGATTTCCATCTTGCAGAAGCACAAGCACATCTCGAACAACATGATTCCACCATGGGGGAAAGCTAGCGCATGCTGGCTTTCCCTCTTGCACAAGCACTAGTTCATCTTGAAAATCATCCCACCATGGGGGTAAACTAGCGCATGCTAGTTTTCCCTCTTCAACAAGCACAAGCTCATCTCAAACAACACCATTCAATGTGAGGGAAAGCTAACATGTGATAGCTTTCCCCCAGCATAATCACATCTCAAATAACATCATTCCAACATGGAGAAAGATAGCACGTGCTAGCTTTCCATCTTGCATAAGCACAAGTGCATCTCAAACAACATCATTCCACCATGGGGATAAGCTAGCGCGTGCTATCTTTCCCTCTTGCACAAGCACAAGTGCATCTCAAACAACATCATTTTAGAATGGAGGAAAGCTTGCACATGATAGTCTTCCCTCTTGCACAAGCATAAGCTCATCTTGAATAACATCATTCAATGTGCGGGAAAGCTAGCATGCTAGCTTTCCCCATAGTACAATCACATCTCGAATAAAATCATTCCAACATGGGGAAAAGCTAGCGCATGCTAGCTTTCAATCTTGCAGAAGCACAAGTGCATCTCGAAAATGCTATCTTTTCCTCTTGCACAAGCATGAGCGCATCTCGAAAATCATCCCACCATGGGGGTAAGCTAGCACGTGCTAGTTTTCCCTTTTGCAGAAGCACAAGATCATCTCAAAAAACATCATTCAATGTGGGGGAAAGCTAGCATATGTTAGATTTTCGCCTAGCGCAATCACATCTCGAATAACATCATTCCAACATGGGGGAAAGCTAGCACGTGATAGCTTTCCATCTTGCAAAAGCACAAGTTCATCTCGAACAACATCATTCCACCATGGGGGAAATCTAGTGCGTTCTACCTTTCCCTCTTGCACAAGCACAAGCGCATATCGAACAACATCAATTTAGCATGGAGGAAATCTTGCACATGCTAGTCTTGCCTCTTGCACAAGCATAAGCTCATCTTGAAGAACATCATTCCACCATCAAGGAAATCTAGTGTGTGCTAGCTTTCCCTCATGAAAAAGAACAAGTGCATCTTGAAACAACATCATTCCACCGTGGGAGAAAGCTAGTTTATGTTGGATTTCCCTTTTGCATAAGCACAAGCACATCTCGAACAACATGATTCCATCGTGGGGGAAAGCTAGTGCATGCTAGCTTTCCCTCTTGCACAAGCACTAGCACATCTCACAAATCATCCCACCATGGGGGTAAGCTAGCAGGTAATAGTTTTCCCTCTTCAACAAGCACAATCTCATCTCAAACAACATCATTAGATGTGGGGGAAAGCTAGCATGTGCTAGCTTTCCCCACCACAATCACATCTCAAATAACATCATTCCAACATGGGGAAAGCTAGCGCGTGCTAGCTTTCCATCTTGCATAAGCACAAGTGCATCTCGAACAACATCATTCCACCATGGGGATAAGCTAGCGCATGCTATCTTTCCCTCTTACACAAGAAGAAGAGCATATCGAACAACATCATTTTAGCATGGAGCAAAGCTTGCACATGCTAGTCTTCCCTCTTGCACAAGTATAAGCTCATGTTGAACAACATCATTTCACCGTCAAGGAAATATAGCATGTGCTAGCTTTCCCTCTTGAACAGGCACAAGTGCATCTTGAAACAACATCATTCCACCGCGGGGGAAAGCTAGTTTATGTTGGATTTCCCTCTTGCAAAAGCAGAAACACATCTCGGACATCAACATTCCACTGTGGAGGAAAGCTAGCAGGTGTTAGCTTACCCTCTTGCACATGCACTAGCGCATCTCAAAAATCATCCGACCATGTGGGTAAGCTAGCGCGTGCTAGTTTTCCCTCTTGCACAAGCACAAACTCATCTCAAACTACATCATTCAATGTGCTAGCTTTCTCCCTAGCACAATTACATCTCAAATAACATCATTCCAACATGGGGGACAGCTAGCATGTGCTATCTTTCAATCTTGCAGAAAAACAAGTGCATCTTGAACAACATCATTCAACCATGGGGGAAAGCTAGCGCATGCTAGATTTCTCTCTTGCACAAGCATAAGCGCATGTCGAACAATTCTTTTAGCATGGAGGAAAGCTTGAACATGCTAGTCTTCCCTCTTGCACAAGCATAAGCTCATCTTGAACAACATCATTCCACTGTTAAGGAAATCTAGCATGTGATAGCTTTCCTCTTGAACAAGCACAAGTGCATCTTGAAACAACATCATTCCACCGTGGGGGAAAGCTAGTTTTGCATTGGATTTCCCACTTGCAAAAGCATAAGCACATCTCGAACATCATCATTCCACTTTGGCTATTGCACAAGCACTAGCGTATCTCGAAAATCATCTGACCATAAGGGTAAGCTAGTGCATGCTAGTTTTCACTCTTGCACAAGCACAAGCTCATCTCAAACAACATCATTCAATGTGGGGGAAATATAGAATGGGCTAACTTTCCCCCTAGCACAAGCACAAGCTCATCTCAAACATTATCATTCAATGCGCTACCTTTCCCCCGATCACAATTACATCTCGAATAACATCATTCCAACATGAGGGACAGCTAGCGCATTCTAGCTTTCCATCTTGCAGAAGCACAAGTGCATCTCGAACAACATCATTCCACCATGGGGGAAAGCTAGCATGTGCTAGCTTTCTATCTTTCACAAGCACAAGCGCATTTTGAACAATTCTTTTAGCATGGAGGAAAGCTTGCACATGCTAGTCTTCCCTCTTGCACAAGCATAAGCTCATATTGAAAAACATCATTCCACTGTCAAGGAAATCTAGCGTGTGCTAGATTTCCTCTTGAACAAGCACAAGTGCATCTTGAAACAACATCATTCCACTGTGGTGGAAAGCTAGTTTAGCTTTGGATTTCCCTCTTGCAAAAGCACAAGCACATCTCAAACAACATCATTCCACCATGGGGGAAAGCTAGCGCATGCTAGCTTTCCCTCTTGCACAAGTACTAGCGTATCTCGAAAATCATCCGCCATGAGGGCAATCTAGCACATGATAGCTTTCACTCGTGCACAAGCACAAGCTCATCTCAAACAACATCATTCAATGTGGGGGAAATCTAGCATGTGCTAGCTTTCCCCCTAGCACAAGCACAATCTCATCACAAACATCATCATTCAATGTGCTAGCTTTCCCACTATCAAAATTACATCTCGAATAACATCATTCCAACATGGGGGACAACTAGCGCGTGCTAGCTTTCCATCTTGCAGAAGAACAAGTGCATCTCGAACAACATCATTCCACCATGGGGGAAAGCTAGCATGTGCTAGCTTTCTCTCTTGTACAAGCACAAGCGTAGGTTGAACAATTCTTTTAGCATGGAGGAAATCTTTCACATGGTAGTCTTCCCTCTTGCGCAATCATAAGCTCATCTTGAACAACATCATTCCACTGTCAAGGAAATCTAGTGTGTGCTAGCTTTCCTCTTGAACAAGCACACGTGCATCTTGAAACAACATCCTTCCACCATGGGGGAAAGCTAGTTTAGATTTGGATTTCCCTCTTGCAAAAGCACAAGCACATCTCAAACAACATCATTCCACCGTGGGGGAAAGCTAGCGCATGATAGATTTCCCTCTTGCAGAAGCACTAGCATATCTCGAAAATCATCCGACCATCAGGGTATGCAAGCGCATGCTAGTTTTCACTCTTGCACAAGCACAAGCTCATCTCAAACAACATCATTGAATGTGGGGGGAATCTAGCATGTGCTATCTTTCCCCCTAGCACAAGCACAAGCTCATCTCAAACATCATCATTCAATGTGCTAGCTTTCCGCCTATCACAATTACATCTCGAATAACATAATTCCAACATGGGGGACAGCTAGCGCGTGCTAGCTTTCCATCTTGCAGAAGCACAAGTGCATCTCGAGCAACATCATTCCACCATGGGGGAAAGCTAGAGTGTGCTAGCTTTGTCTCTTGCACAAGCACAAGCGCATGTCGAACAATTCTTTTAGCATGGAGGAAAGATTGCACATGCTAGTCTTCCCTCTTGCACAAGCATAAGCTCATCTTGAACAACATCATTCCACCGTCAAGGAAATCTAGCATGTGCTAGATTTCCTCTTGAACAAGAACAAGTGCATCTTGAAACAACATCATTCCACCATGGGGGAAAGCTAGTTTGGATTTGGATTTCCCTCTTGAAAAAGCACAAGCACATCTCGAACAACATCATTCCACCATGGGGGAAAGCTAGCGCATGCTATCTTTCCCTCTTGCATAAGCACTAGCATATCTCAAAAATCATTCAACCATGAGGGTAAGCTAGCGCATGCTAGTTTTCACTCTTGTACAAGCACAAGCTCATCTAAAACAACATCATTCAATGTGGGGGAAATCTAGCATGTGCTAGATTTCCCCCTAGCACGATCACTACTTGAATAACATCATTCCAACATCGGGGAAAGCTAGTGCATGCTAGATTTCAATATTACAGAAGCACAAGTGCATCTCGAACAACATCATTCCACCATAGGGGAAAGCATGTGTGTGATAGCTTTTCCTCTTGCACAAGTGCAAGCGCATCTCGAACAACATCATTTTATCATGGAGGAAATCTTGCACATGCTAGTCTTCCCACTTGCACAAGCATAATCTCATCTTGAACAACATCATTCCACCGTCAAGGAAACCTAGCATGTGCTAGCTTTCCCTCTTGAACAAGCACAAGTGAATCTTGAAACAACATAATTCCACCCTGGGAGAAAGCTAGTTTATGTTGGATTTCCCTCTTGCAGAAGCACAAGCACATCTCAAACAACATCATTCAATGTGCAGGAAAGCTAGCATGTGCTAGCTTTTCCCCTAGCACAATCACATCTCGAATAACATCATTCCAACATGGGGAAAGCTAATGCGTGCTTGCTTTCAATCTTGTAGAAGCACAAGTGCATCTCGAAAATGCTAGATTTTCCTATTGCACAAGCACTAGCACATCTCGAAAATCATCCCACCATGGGGGTAAGCTAGCGCGTGCTATTTTTCCCTTTTGCGGAAGCACAAGATCATCTCAAACAACATCATTCAATGTGGGGGAAAGCTAGCATGTTCTAGATTTTCCCCTAGCGCAATCACATCTCGAATAACATCATTCCAAGATGGGGGAAAGCTAGCATGTGCTAGCTATCCATCTTGCAGAAGCACAAGTGCATCTTGAACAACATCATTCCACCATGGGCGAAAGCTAGCACATGCTAGCTTTCCCTCTTGCACAAGCACAAGCGCATCTCGAACAACATCAATTTAGCATGGAGGAAAGATTGCACATGCTAGTTTTCCCTCTTGCACAAGAACAAGCTCATCTCAAAGAACATCATTCAATGCGGGGCAAATCTAGCATGTGCTATCTTTCCCCCTAGTGCAATCACATCTTGAATAACAACATTCCACCATGGGGGAAAGCTAGCGTGTGCTAGCTTTACCTCTTGCACAAGAAGAAGCACATCTCGAACAACATCATTTTAGCATGGAGGAGAGCTTGCACATGTTAGTCTTCCCTCTTGCACAAGCATAAGCTCGTCTTCAACAACATCATTCATTCGTCAAGGAAATCTAGTGTGTGCTAGATTTCCCCCAACACAATCACATCTCGAATAACATAACTCCAACATGGGGAAAGCTAGCGCGTACTATCTTTCCATCTTTCACAAGTGCAAGTGCATATCTAACAACATCAGTCCACCATTGGGATAAGCTAAAGCATGCTATCTTTCCCTCTTGCACAAGCACAAGCACATCTCGAACAACACCATTTTAGCATGGAGGAAAGCTTGCACATGCTAGTCTTCCCTCTTGCACAAGCATAAGCTCATGTTGAACAACATCATTCCACCGTCAAGGAAATCTAGCGTGTGCTAGATTTTCCTCTTGGACAGGCACAAGTGCATCTTGAAACAACATCATTCTACCGTGGGGGAAAGCTAGTTTATGTTGGATTTCCCTCTTGCAAAAGCAGAAACACATCTCAGACAACATCATTCCACCATGGGGGAAAGCTGGCGGATGCTATCTTTCCCTCTTGCACAAGCACTACCACATCTCAAAAATCATCAGACCATGTGGGTAAGCTAGCGCATGCTAGTTTTCCCTCTTGCACAAGCACAAGCTCATCTCAAACAACATCATTCAATGTGCGGGAAAGCTAGCATGTGCTAGCTTACCCCCTAGCACATTCACATCTCAAATAACATCATTCCAAGATGGGGGAAACCTAGCGCGTGCTAGCTTTCAATCTTGCAGAAGCACAAGTGCATCTCGAAAATGCTAGCTTTTCCTCTTGTACAAGAACTAGCGCATCTCGAAAATCATCCCACCATGGGGGAAAACTAGCGCGTGCTAGTTTTCCCTCTTGCATAAGCACAAGCTCATCTCAAACAACATCATTCAATGTGGGGGAAAGCTATCATGTGCTAGATTTCCCACTAGCGCAATCACATCTTGAATAACGTCATTCCAACATGGGGGAAAGCTAGCGTGTACTAGCTTTCCATCTTGCAGAAGCAGAAGTGCATCTCAAACAACATCATTCCACCATGGGGAAAAGCTAGTGCATGCTAGCTTTCCCTCTTGCACAAGCACAAGTGCATCTCGAACAACATCAATTTAGCATGGAGGAAAGCTTTCACATGCTAGTTTTGCCTCTTGCACAAGCATAAGCTCATCTTGAACAACATCATTCCACCGTAAAGGAAATCTAGCGTGTGCTAGCTTTCCCTCTTCAACAAGCACAAGTGCATCTTGAAACAACATCATTCCACCATGGGAGAAAGCTAGTTTGTGTTTCATTTCCCTCTTGCAGAAGCACAAGCACATCTCAAACAACATGATTCCACTATGGGGGAAAGGTAGTGCGTGCTAGCTTTCCCTCTTGCAGAAGCACTAGAGCATCTAAAAAATCATCCCACCATGGAGGTAATCTTGCACGTGCTAGTTTTCTCTCTTGCACAAGAACAAGCTCATCTCAAACAACATCATTCAATGTGGGGGAAAGCTAGCATGTGCTAGCTTTCCCCCTAGCGCAATCACATCTCAAATAAAAACATTCCACCATGGGGGAAAACTAGCGCATGCTAGCTTTCCCTCTTGCACAAGCATAAGCGCATCTCAAACAACATCATTTTAGCATGGAGGAAAGCTTGCACATGTTAGTCTTCCTTCTTTCACAAGCATAGGCTCATCTTGAACAACATCATTCCACCGTCAAGGAAATCTAGCATGTGCTAGCTCTCCCTCTTGGAACAACATCTTTCCACCATGGGGGAAAGCTAGTTTAGCTTTGGATTTCTCTCTTGAAAAATCACAAGCACATCTCGAACAACATAACTCCACTGTGTGGGAAAGCTAGCATGTTGCACAAGCACTAGTGTATCTCAAAAATCATCCGACCATGAGGGTAAGCTAGCGCATGCTAGTTTTCACTCTTGCACAAGCACAATCTCATCTCAAACAACATCATTCAATGTGTGGGAAATCTAGCAGGTGCTAGCATTCCCCCTAGCACAATCACATCTCGAATAACATCATTCCAACATGGGGGAAAGGTAGTGTGTGCTAGCTTTCAATATTACAGAAGCACAAGTGCATCTCGAACAACATCATTCCACCATGGGGGAAAGCTAGCGTGTGATAGCTTTCCCTCTTGCACAAGCACAAGCACATCTCAAACAACATCATTTTATCATGGAGGAAAGCTTGCACATGCTAGTCTTCCCTCTTGCACAAGCATAAGCTCATCTTGAACAACATCATTCCACCGTCAAGGAAATCTAGGGTGTGCTAGCTTTCCCTGTTGAACAAGCACAAGTGCGTCTTGAAACAACATCATTCCACTGTGGGAGAAAGCTAGTTTATGTTGAATTTCCCTCTTGCAAAAGCACAAGCACATCTCGAACAACATGATTCCACCATGGGGGAAATCTAGTGCAGGCTGCTTTCCCTCTTGCACAAGAACTAGCGCATCTCACAAATTATCCCACCATGGGGGTAAGCTAGCATGTGCTAGTTTTCCCTCTTCAACAAGCACAAGCTCATCTCAAACAACATCATTCAATGTGGGGGAAAGCTAGCATGTGCTATATTTCCCCTAGCACAATCACATCTCGAATAACATCTCTCCAACATGGGGAAATCTAGCGCATGCTAGCTTTCCATCTTACATAAGCACAAGTGCATCTCGAAAAACATCATTCCACCATGGGGATAAGCTAGCGCGTGCTATCTTTCCCTCTTGCACAAGTGGAAGCGCATCTCGAGCAACATCATTTTAGCATGGAGGAAAGCTTGCACATGCTAGTCTTCCCTCTTGCACAAGCATAAGCTCATGTTGAACAACATCATTCCACTGTCAAGGAAATCTAGCGTGTGCTAGCTTTCCCTCTTGAACACGCACAAGTGCATTTTGAAACAACATCATTCCACCGTGGGGGAAAGCTAGTTTATGTTGGATTTCCCTCGTACAAAAGCAGAAACACATCTCAGACAACATCATTCCACCATGGGGGAAAGCTTGCGGATGCTAGCTTAACCTCTTGCACAAGCACTAGTGCATCTCGATAATCATCCGACCATGTGGGTAAGCTAGTGTGTGCTAGCTTTCCCTCTTGCACAAGAACAAACTCATCTAAAACAAAATCATTAAATGTGTTAGCTTTCCCCCTGGCACAATTACATCTTGAATAACATCATTCCAACATGGGGGACAGCTAGTGTGTGCGAGCTTTCCATTTTGTAGAAGCACAAGTGCATCTTGAACAACATCGTTCCACCATGGGGGAAAGCTAACGCGTGCTAGCTTTCTCTCTTGCAACAAGCACAAGTGCATGTCGAAAAATTCTTTTAGCATGGAGGAAATCTTGCACATGCTAGTCTTCCCTCTTGCACAAGCCTAAGCTCATCTTGAACAACATCATTCCACCGTCAAGGAAATCTAGCGTGTGCTAGCTTTCCCTCTTGGAACAACATCATTCCACCATGGGGGAAAGCTAGTTTAGCTTTGGATTTCTCTCTTGCAAAAGCACAAGCACATCTCGAACAACATCACTCCACTATGTGGGAAAGATAGCATGTTGCACAAGCACTAGTGTATCTCGAAAATCATCCGACCATGAGGGTAAGCTAGCGCATGCTAGTTTTCACTCTTGCACAAGCACAAGATCATCTCAAACAACATCATTCAATGTGTGGGAAATCTAGCATGTGCTAGCATTCCCCCTAGCACAATCACATCTCGAATAACATCATTCCAACATGGGGGAAAGGTAGCGTGTGCTAGCTTTCAATCTTATAGAAGCACAAGTGCATCTCGAACAACATCATTCCACCATGGGGGAAAGCTAGCGCGTGATAGATTTCCCTCTTGCACAAGCACAAGTGCATCTAAAACAACATCATTTTATCATGGGGGAAAGCTTGCACATGCTAGTCTTCCCTCTTGCACAAGCATAAGCTCATCATGAACAACATCATTCCACCGTCAAGGAAATTTAGCGTGTGCTAGCTTTCCCTCTTGAACAAGCACAAGTGCATCTTGAAACAACATCATTCCACCATGGGAGAAAGCTAGTTTATGTTGGATTTCCCTCTTGCAAAAGCACAAGCACATCTCGAACAACATGATTCCACCGTGGGCGAAAGCTAGCGCATGTTGGCTTTCCCTCTTGCACAAGCACTATCGCATCTCGAAAATCATCCCACCATGGGGGTAAGCTAGCACATGCTAGTTTTCCCTCTTCAATAAGCACAATCTCATCTCAAACAACATCATTCAATGTGGGGGAAAGCTAGCATTTGCTATCTTTCTCCCACCACAATCACATCTTGAATAACGTCATTCCAACATGGGGAAAGCTAGCACGTGCTAGCTTTCCATCTTGCACAAACACAGGTGCATCTCGAACAACATTATTCCACCATGAGGGAAAGCTAGCATGTGCTAGCTTTCCATCTTGCACAAACACAAGTGCATCTTGAACAACATTATTCCACCATGGGGATAAGCTAGCATGTTCTATCTCTCCCTCTTGCACAAGCACAAGCGCATCTCGAACAACATCATTTTAGCATGGAGGAAAGATTGCACATGCTAGTCTTCGCTCTTGCACAAGCATAAGCTCATCTTGAACAACATCATTCCACCGTCAAGGAAATCTAGTGTGTGCTAGCTTTCCCTCTTGAACAGGCACAAGTGCATCTTGAAACAACATCATTCCACCGTGGGGGAGAGCACAAGCACATCTCAGACAACATCATTCCACCGTGGGGGAATGCTAGTGGATGCTAGCTTTCCCTCTTGCACAAGCACTAGCGCATCTCGAAAATCATCTGACCATGTGGGTCAGCTAGTGCGTGCTAGTTTTCCCTCTTTCACAAGCACAAGCTCATCTCAAACAACATCATTCAATGTGCAGGAAAGATAGCATGTGCTAGCTTTCCCCCTAGCACAATCACATCTCGAATAACATCATTCCAACATGGGGGAAAGCTACCGTGTGTTAGCTTTCAATCTTGAAAAAGCACAAGTGCATCTCGAAAATGCTATCTTTTCCTCTTGCACAAGCACTAGCGCATCTCGAAAATCATCCCACCACAGGGGTAAGCTAGTGCGTGCTATTTTTCCCTTTTGCAGAAGCACAAGCTCATCTCAAACAACATCATTCAATGTGGGGGAAAGCTAACATGTGTTGGATTCCCCCCTAGTGCAATCACATCTCGAATAACATCATTTCAACATGGGGGAAAGCTAGTGTGTGCTAGCTTTCCATATTGCAGAAGAAGAAGTGCATCTCGAACAACATCATTCCACCATGGGGGAAAGCCAGCGCGTGCTAGCTTTCCCTCTTGCACAAGCACAAGCGCATATCGAACAACATCAATTTAGGATGGAGGAAAGCTTGCACATGCTAGTTTTTCCTCTTGCACAAGCATAAGCTCATCTTGAACAACATCAATCCACCGTCAAGGAAATCTAGTGTGTGCTAGGTTTCCCTCTTCAACAAGAACAAGTGCATCTTGAAACAACATCATTCACCATGGGGGAAAGCTAGTTTATGTTGGATTTCCCTCTTGCAAAATCACAGGCACATCTCGAACAACATGATTCCACTGTGGGGGAAAGGTAGCATGTGCTAGCTTTCCCTCTTTCACAAGAAGAAGAACATCTCGAACAACATCATTCCAACATGGGGGAAAGCTAGCGCGTGCTATCTTTCCCTCTTGCACAAGTAGAAGCGCATCTCAAACAACATCATTTTAGCATGGAGGAAAGCTTGCACATGTTAGTCTTCCCTCTTGCACAAGCATAAGCTCATCTTGAACAACATCATTCCTTCGTCAAGGAAATCTAGCGTGTGTTGGCTTTCCCTCTTGAACAAGCAAAAGTGCATCTTGAAACAACATCATTCCACCATGGGAGAAATCTAGTTTATGTTGGATTTCCCTCTTGCAAAATCACAAACACATCTCGAACGACATGATTCCACCATGGGGGAAAGCTAGCATGTGCTAGCTTTCCCTCTTGCACAAGCACTAGCGCATCTCGAAAATCATCCCACCATGGGTGTAAGCTTGCCCGTGCTAGTTTTCCCTCTTGCACAAGAACAAGCTCATCTCAAACAACATCATTCATTGTGCTAGCTTTCCCCCTAGCAAAATTACATCTCGAATAACATAATTCCAACATGGGGGACAACTAGCGCATGCTAGCTATCCATCTTGTAGAAGCACAAGTGCATCTCGAACAACATCATTCCACAATGGGGGGAAGATAGCGTGTGCTATCTTTCCCTCTTGCACAAGCACAAGCGCATGTCGAACAATTATTTTAGCATGGAGGAAAGCTTGCACATGCTAGTATTCCCCCTTGCACAAGCATAAGCTCATCTTGAACAACATCATTCCACCGTCAAGGAAATCTAGCGTGTGCTAGATTTCCCTCTTGAACAAGCACAAGTGCATCTTGAAACAACATCATTCCACCATGGGGGAATGCTAGTTTAGCTTTGGATTTCCCTCTTCCAAAAGGGCAAGCACATCTCGAAAATGCTAGCTTTTCCTCTTGCACAAGCACTAGTGCATCTTGAAAATCATCCCACCATGGGGTTAAGACAGCGCTTGCTAGTTTCCCCTCTTGCACAAGAACAAGCTCATCTCAAACAACATCATTCAATGTGGGGGAAAGATAGCATGTGCTAGATTTCCCCCTAGTGCAATCACATCTCGAATAACATCATTCCAACATGGGGGAAAGCTAGTGCGTGCTAGCTTTCCATCTTGCAGAATCACAAGTGCATCTCGAACAACATCATTCCACCATGGGGGAAAGCTAATGTGTGCTAGCTTTCCCTCTTGCACAAGAACAAGAGCATCTCGAACAACATCAATTTAGCATGGAGAAAAGCTTGCACATGCTAGTTTTGCCTCTTGCAGAAGCATAAGCTCATCTTGAACAACATCATTCCACCGTCAAGGAAATATAGCGTGTGATAGCTTTCCCTCTTCAACAAGAACAAGTACATCTTGAAACAACATCAATCCACCATGGGGAAGATCTAGTTTATGTTGGGTTTCCCTCTTGAAAAATCACAGGCACATCTCGAATAACATGATTCCACCATGGGGGAAAGGTAGCGCGTGCTAGCTTTCTCTCTTGCACAAGAACTAACGCATCTCGAAAATCATCCCACCATGGGGGTAAGCTTGCACATGCTAGTTTTCCCTCTTGCACAAGAACAAGCTCATCTCAAACAACATCATTCAATGTGGGGGAAAGCTAGCATGTGATAGCTTTCCCCCTAGCGCAATCACATCTTGAATAATAGCATTCCACCATGGGGCAAAGCTAGCGCATGCTAGCTTTCCATCTTGCACAAGTAGAAGCACATCTCGAACAACATCATTCCAACATGGGGGAAAGCTAGTGCGTGCTAGCTTTCCCTCTTGCATGCGCAGAAGCGCATCTCGAACAACATCATTTTAGCATGGAGGAAAGCTTGCACATGTTAGTCTTCCCTCTTGCACAAGCATAAGCTCATCTTGAACAACATCATTCCTTCGTCAAGGAAATGTAGCGTGTGCTAGCTTTCCCTCTTGAACAAGCACAAGTGCATCTTGAAACAACATCATTCCACCATTGGGGAAAGCTAGTTTATGTTGGATTTCCCTCTTGCAAAATCACAAGCACATCTCGAATGACATGATTCCACCATGGGGGAAAGTTAGTGTGTGCTAGCTTTCCCTCTTGCACAAGCACTAGTGCATCTCGAAAATCATTCCACCATGGGTGTAATCTTGTCCGTGCTAGTTTTCCCTCTTGCACAAGAACAACCTCATCTCAAACAACATCATTCAATGTGCTAGCTTTCCCCCTAGAACAATTACATCTCGAATAACATCATTCCAACATGGGGGACAGTTAGCGCGTGCTAGCTTTCCATCTTGCAGAAGCACAAGTGCATCTTGAACAACATCATTCCACCATGGGGGAAAGCGAGCACGTGCTAGCTTTCCCTCTTGCACAAGCACAAGTGCATGTCGAACAATTATTTTAGCATGGAGGAAAGCTTGCACATGCTAGTCTTCCCTCTTGCACAAGCATAAGCTCATATTGAACAACATCATTCCACCGTCAAGGAAATCTATCATGTGCTAGCTTTCCCTCTTGAACAAACACAAGTGCATCTTGAAACAACATCATTCCACCATGGGGGAAAGCTAGTTTAGCTTTGGATTTCCCTCTTGCAAAAGCACAAGCACATCTCGAAAATGCTAGCTTTTCCTCATACACAAGCACTAGCGCATCTTGAAAATCAT
>ML801887.1:189356-201790 GCA_009831015.1 Picea engelmannii | reverse complement strand
GCAGATGTAAGAAGACCTAATAGAAGCTTCCACTTCTAGAAGGATCTTCCTCTAGATGCTTCTCTTAATAGACACATTTAGTATAAATAAGGGTCGAGGGTATGAAAACCCTAGCTTGGAGATTATTGTAACAGAGCGTTGCTTGACTGGAGGTTGCCCCCCCGAAGAGGCCTGTGAACATTGCTATCTGAATCAAAGTGTTATTTCTGTTGCTATTTCGTATATCATTTCTGTGTATTGTGAAGATTATGCTGGATATTTTATTGTTATTCTGTCATCTCTAGCATTTCATTTATGTTCTACATAATTTATATATCTGGTATCTTGTAGGAAGACTGAAAGTTGGCATGCACTAGTTTTACCCCACGGAGGAATGATGTTGTTCGAGATGCGCTTGTTCTTGTGCAGAAGAGAAAGCTAGCACACGCTAGCTTTCCCCCACAGTGGAATGATCTTGTTCGAGATGTGTATGCTTGTGTAAGAGGGAAAGTTAGCACGCGCTTGATTTCCCCCATGGTAGGATGATTTTCGAGATGTTCTTATGCTTGTGCAGGAGGGAAAGCTAGCATGCACTATCTTTCACCAATACTGGAATGATGTTGTTCGAGATGCACTTGTGCTTGTGTAAGAGGAAAAGCTAGCACGCGCTATATTTCCCCCATGGTAGAATGATGTTGTTCGAGATGAACTTGTTCTTATGCAAGAGGGAAAGCTAACACGCGCTATCTTTCCTTAACGGTGGAATGATGTTGTTTGAGATGTGCTTGTGCTTGTGCAAAAGGGAAGTTTAGCATGTGCAAGCTTTCATCCATGCTAGAATGATGTTGTTTGAGATGTTCTTATGTTTGTGAAAGAGGGAAAGCTAACACACGCTAGCTTTTCCCCATAATGGAATGATGTTATTCAAGACATGCTTGTGCTTCTGCAAGACTGAAAGTTAGCATGTGCTAGTTTTACCCCATGGAGGAATGATGTTATTCGAGATGCACTTGTTCTTGTGCATGAGAGAAAGCTAACACACGCTAGCTTTCCCCCATAGTGGAATGATCTTTTTCGAGATGTGTATATGCTTGCGTAAGAGACATGCTAGATTTCCCCCATGGTAGGATGATGTTCGAGATGCGCTTGTGCTTGTGCAAGAGGGAAAGCTAGCATGCGCTAGCTTTCCCCAACACCAAAATGATGTTGTTCAAAATGCGCTTGTGCTTGTGTAAGAGGGAAAGATAGCACACGCTAGCTTTCCCCCATTGTGGAATGATGTTGTTCGATATGCACTTGTGCTTATGCAAGAGCGAAAACTAACATGAACTATCTTTCCTTAACAGTGGACTAATGTTGTTTGAGATTTGATTGTGCTTGTGCAAGAGGGAAGTTTAGCATGTGCAAGCATTCCTCCATGCTAGAATGATGTTGTTGGAGATGTGCTTGTGTCTGTGAAAGAGGGAAAGCTAGCACAAGGTAGCTTTTCCCCACAATGGAATGATGTTATTCGAGATGCACTTGTGCTTATGCAAGAGGGAAAGATAACACACGTTAGCTTTCCTTAACGGTGGAATGATGTTGTTTGAGATGTGTTTGTGCTTGTGCAAGAGGGAAGTATCACATGTTCAAGCTTTACTCCATGCTAGAATGATGTTGTTCAAGATGTTCTTGTGTTTGTGAAAGAGGGAAAGCTAACACACGCTAGCTTTTCCCCACAATGGAATGATGTTATTCAAGATGTGCTTATGCCTCTGCAAGACTAAAATTTAGCATGCACTAGTTTTACCCCACGGAGGAATGATGTTGATTGAGATGCGCTTGTGCTTATGCAAGAGAGAAAGCTAGCACACACTAGCTTTCCCCCATAGTGGAATGATCTTGTTCAAGATGTGTATATACTTGTGTAAGAGGGAAATCTAGCACACGCTAGCTTTCCCCCATGGTAGGATGATGTTCGAGATGCGCTTGTGCTTGTGCAAGAGGGAAAGCTAGAATGCACTAGCTTTCACCAACACTGGAATGATGTTGTTCGAGATGCGCTTGTGCTTGTGTAAGAGGTAAAGCTAGCATGCGCTAGATTCCCCCATGGTAGAATGATGTTGTTCGAGATGAACTTGTGCTTATGCAAGAGGGAAAGATAACACGCGCTAGCTTTCCTTAATGGTGGAATGATGTTGTTTGAGATGTACTTGTGCTTATGCAAAAGGGAAGTTTAGCATGTGCAAGCTTTCCTCCATGCTAGAATGATGTTGTTCGAGATGTTCTTGTGTTTGTGAAAGAGGGAAAGATAACACACGCTAGCTTTTCCCCACAATGGAATGATGCTATTCAAGACGTGCTTGTGCTTCTACAAGACTGAAAGTTAGCATGTGCTAGTTTTACCCCACAGAGGAATGATGTTGTTTGAGATGTGCTTGTGCTTGTGCAAGAGAGAAAGCTAGCACACACTAGCTTTCTCCCACAGTGGAAAGATCTTGTTTGAGATGTGTATATGCTTGTGTAAGAGACATGCTATCTTTCCCCCATGGTAAGATGATGTCCGAGATGCGCCTGTGCTTGTGCAAGAGGGAAACCTAGCATGCGCTAGCTTTCCCAAACACTGGAATGATGTTGTTCAAAATGATCTTGTGCTTGTGTAAGAGGGAAAGATAGCATACGCTAGCTTTCCCCCATTGTGGAATGATGTTGTTCGATATGAATTTGTTCTTATTGAAAAGGGAAAACTAACACGCGCTAGCTTTTCTTAACGGTGGACTGATGTTGTTTGATATTTGATTGTTCTTGTGCAAGAGGGAAGTTTAGCATGTGCAAGCATTCCTCCATGCTAGAGTTATGTTGTTGGAGATGTGCTTGTGTTTGTGAAAGAGGGAAAGCTAGCACAGGGTAGATTTTCTCCACAATGGAATGATGTTATTCAATATGTTCTTGTGCTTCTGCAAGACTGAAAGTTAGCATGCACTAGTTTTACCCCACTGAGGAATGATGTTGTTCGAGATGTGCTTGTGCTTGTGCAATAGGGAAGTATCACATGTTCAATCTTTACTCCATGCTAGAATGATGTTGTTCGATATGTTCTTCTGTTTGTGAAAGAGGGAAAGCTAACACATGCTAGCTTTTCCCCTCAATGGAATGATGTTATTCAAGATGTGCTTGTGCCTCTGCAAGGCTAAAAGTTAGCATGCACTAATTTTACCCCATAGAGGAATGATGTTGTTTGAGATGTGCTTGTGCTTATGCAAGAGAGAAAGCTAGCACACACTATCTTTCCCCCATAGTGGAATGATCTTGTTTGAGATGTGTATATACTTGTGTAAGAGGGAAATCTAGCATGCGCTAGCTTTCCCCCATGGTAGGATGATGTTCGAGATGTGCTTGTGCTTGTGCAAGAGGGAAAGCTAGCATGCACTAGCTTTCACCAACACTGGAATGATGTTGTTCGAGATGCGCTTATGCTTGTGTAAGAGGGAAAGCTAGCATGCGCTAGATTCCACCATGGTAGAATGATGTTGTTCGATATGAACTTGTGCTTATGCAAGAGGGAAAGCTAACAGGCGCTAGCTTTCATTAATGGTGGAATGATGTTGTTTGAGATGTGCTTGTGCTTATGCAAAAGGGAAGTTTAGCATGTGCAAGCTTTCCTCCATGCTAGAATGATGTTGTTCAAGATGTGGTTGTGTTTGTGAAATAGGGAAAGCTAGCACACACTAGCTTTTCCCACAATGGAATGATGTTATTCAAGACCTGCTTGTGCTTCTGCAAGACTGAATGTTAGCATGCACTAGTTTTACCACACGAAGGAATGATGTTGTTCGAGATGCACTTGTGCTTGTGCAAGAGAGAAAGCTATCACACACTAGTTTTACCCCACAGTGGAATGATCTTGTTCGAGATGTGTATATGCTTGTGTAAGAGATGTGCTAGCTTTCCCCCATGGTAGGATGATGTTCGATATGTGCTTGTGATTGTGCAAGAGGGAAAGCTAGCATGCGCTAGCTTTCCCCAACACTGGAATGATGTTGTTCAAAATGCGTTTGTGCTTGTGTAAGAGGGAAAGATAGCATGTGCTAGCTTTCCCCCATTGTGGAATGATGTTGTTCGATATGCACTTGTGCTTATGCAAGAGGGAAAACTAACACACGTTAGCTTTCCTTAACGGTGGACTGATGTTGTTTGAGATTTGATTGTGCTTGTGCAATAGGGAAGTTTAACATGTGCAAGCATTCCTCCATGCTAGAATGATGTTGTTGGAGATGTGCTTGTGTTTGTGAAAGAGGGAATGCTAGCACAGGGTAGCTTTTCCCCACAATGGAATGATGTTATTCAAGATGTGCTTGTGCTTGTACAAGACTGAAAATTAGCATGCACTAGTTTTACCCCATAGAGGAATGATATTATTTGAGATGCGCTTGTGCTTGTGCAAGAGAGAAAGATAGCACACACTAGCCTTCCCCCAAAGTGTAATGATCTTGTTCGAGATGTGTATATGCTTTTGTAAGAGGGAAAGCTAGCACGCGCTAGCTTTTCCCCATGATAGGATGATGTTCGAGATGCACAACACTGGAATGATGTTGTTCGAGATGGTCTTGTGCTTGTGCAAGAGAGAAAGCTAGCAGGTGTTAGCTTTCCACCATGGTGGAATGATGTTGTTCGAGATGCACTTGTGCTTATGCAAGAGGGAAAGCTAACACGTGCTAGCTTTCCTTAATGGTGGAATGATGTTGTTTGAGATGTGCTTGTGCTTGTGCAAGAGGTAAGTTTAGCATGTTCAAGCTTTCCTCCATGCTGGAATGATGTGCTTGTGTTTGTGAAAGAGGGAAAGCTAGCACACACTAGCTTTTCCCCACAATGGAATGATGTTATTCAAGATGTTCTTGTTCTTCTGCAAGACTGAATGTTATCATGCACTTGTTTTACCCCACAGAGGAATGATGTTGTTCAAGATGTGCTTGTGCTTGTGCAAGAGAGAAAGCTAGCACACACTAGCTTTTCCCCACAATGGAATGATGTTGTTAGAGATGCACTTGTGCTTATGCAAGAGGGAAAGCTAACACGCGCTAGCTTTCCTTAACGGTGCAATGATGTTGTTTGAGATGTGTTTGTGCTTTTGCAAGAGGGAAGTATCGTGTGTTCAAGATTTACTCCATGCTAGAATGATGTTGTTTGATATGTGATTCTGTTTGTTAAAGAGGGAAAGCTAACACATGCTAGCCTTTCCCCACAATGGAATGATGTTATTCAAGATGTGTTTGTTCCTCTGCAAGACTGAAAGTTAGCATGCACTAGGTTTACCCCACGAAGAAATGATGTTGTTCGAGATGCGCTTGTGTTTGTGCAATAGAGAAAGCTAGCACATGATAGCTTTCCCCCACAATGGAATGATCTTGTTCGAGATGTGTATATACTTGTGTAAGAGGGAAAGCTAGCACATGCTAGCTTTCCCCCATGGTAGGATGATTTTCGAGATGCGCTTGTTGTTGTGCAAGAGGGAAAGCTAGAATGCGCTAGCTTTCCCCAACACTAGAATGATGTTGTTCAAAATGCGCTTGTGCTTGTGTAAGAGGGAAAGATAACACATGCTAGCTTTCCCCCATTGTGGAATGATGTTGTTCAATATGACCTTATGCTTATGCAAGAGGGAAAACTAACACATGCTAGCTTTCCTTAACAGTGGACTGATGTTGTTTGATATTTGATTGTTCTTGTGGAAGAGGGAAGTTTAGCATGTGCAAGTATTCCTCCATGCTAGAATGATGTTGTTGGAGATGTGGTTGTGTTTGTGAAAGAGAGAAAGCTAGCACAGGGTGGATTTTCCCCACAATGGAATGATGTTATTCAAGATGTGCTTGTGCTTCTGCAAGACTGAAAGTTAGCATGCACTAGTTTTAACCCATGGAGGAATGATGTTGTTCGAGATGCGCTTGTGCTTTTGTAAGAGAGAAAGCTAGCACATGCTAGCTTTCCCCCACAGTGGAATGATCTTGTTCGAGATTTCTATATGCTTGTGTAAGAGACATGCTAGCTTTCCCCCATGGTAGGATGATGTTCGAGATGCACTTGTACTTGTGCAAGAGGGAAAGCTAGCATGCACTAGTTTTTCCCAAAATTGAAATGATGTTGTTCGAGATGCGCTTGTTCTTGTGTAAGAGGGAAAGATAGCACCCACTAGATTTCCCCCATAGTAGAATGATGTTGTTCGAGATGAACTTGTTATTATGCAAGAGGGAAAGCTAACACGTGCTAGCTTTCCTTAATGGTGGAATGATGTTGTTTGAGATGTGCTTGTGCTTGTGCAAAAGGGAAGTTTAGCATGTGCAAGATTTCCTCCATGCTAGAATGATGTTGTTCGAGATGTGCTTGTGTTTGTGAAAGAGGTAAAGCTAGCACATGCTAGCTTTTCCCCACAATGGAATGATGTTATTCAAGATGTGCTTCTGCTTCTGCAAGACTGAAATTTAACATGCACTAGTTTTACCCCACAGAGGAATGATGTTGTTCAAGATGCGCTTGTGCAAGAGAGAAAGATAGTACATGCTAGCCTTCCCCCAGAGTGGAATGATCTTGTTCGAGATGTGTATATCCTTGTGTAAGAGACATGCTAGCTTTCCCCGATGGTAGGATGATGTTTGGGATGCGCTTGTGCTTGTGCAAGAGGGAAAGCTGGCATGTGCTAGCTTTCCCCAACACTAGAATGATGTTGTTCAAAATGCGTTTGTGCTTGTGTAAGAGGGAAAGATAGCACGTGCTAACTTTCCCCCATTGTGGAATGATGTTGTTCGATATGCACTTGTACTTATGCAAGAGGGAAAACTAACATGCACTAGCTTTCCTTAACGGTGGACTGATGTTGTTTGAGATTTGATTGTGCTTGTGCAAGAGGGAAGTTTAGCATGTGCAAGCATTCCTCCATGCTAGAATGATGTTGTTGGAGATGTGCTTGTGTTTGTGAAAAAGGGAAAGCTAGCACAGGGTATCTTTTCCCCACAATGGAATGATGTTATTCGAGATGCACTTGTGCTTATGCAAGAGGAAAAGCTAACACACACTAGCTTTCCTTAACGATGGAATGATGTTGTTTGAGATGTGTTTGTGCTTGTGCAAGAGGGAAGTATCGCATGTTCAAGCCTTACTCCATGCTAGAATGATGTTGTTAGAGATGTGCTTGTGTTTGTGAAAGAGGGAAAGCTAACAAATGCTATCTTTTCCTCACAATGGAATGATGTTATTCAAGATGTGATTGTGCCTCTGCAAGACTGAAAGTTATCATGCACTAGTTTTACCCCACGAAGGAATGATGTTGTTTGAGATGCGCTTGTGTTTGTGCAATAGAGAAAGCTAGCACATGCTAGCTTTCCCCCACAGTGGAATAATCTTGTTCGAGATGTGAATATACTTGTGTAAGAGGTAAATCTAGCACGTGCTAGCTTTCCCCCATGGTAGGATGATGTTCGAAATGCACTTTTTCTTGTGCAAGTGGGAAAGCTAGAGCATGCGCTAGCTTTCCCCAACACTGGAATGATGTTGCTCAAAATGCACTTGTGCTTGTGTAAGAGGAAAATATAGCACGTGATAGCTTTCCCCCATTGTGGAATGATGTTGTTCGATATGCACTTGTTCTTATGCAAGAGGGAAAACTAACACACGCTATCTTTCCTTAACGGTGGATCGATGTTGTTTGAGATTTGAATGTGCTTGTGCAAGAGGGAAGTTTAGCGTGTGCAAGCATTCCTCCATGCTAGAATGATGTTGTTGGAGATGTTCTTGTGTTTGTGAAAGAGGGAATGCTAGCATAGGGTAGCTTTTCCCCACAATGGAATGATGTTATTCAAGATGTTCTTGTGCTTCTGCAAGACTGAAAGTTAGCATGCACTAGTTTTACCCCACAGAGGAATGATGTTGTTCGAGATGTGCTTGTGCTTGTGCAAGAGACAAAGATAGCACACGCTAGCCTTCCCCCACAGTGTAATGATCTTGTTCGAGATGTGTATATGCTTGTGTAAGAGGGAAAGCTAGCACATGCTAGCTTTTCCCCATGGTAGGATGATGTTCAAGATGCACAACACTGGAATGATGTTGTTCAAGATGGTCTTGTGCTTGTGCAAGAGATAAAGCTAGTAGGTGTTAGCTTTCCACCATGGTGGAATGATGTTGTTAGAGATGCACTTGTTCTTGTGCAAGAGGGAAAGATAACATGTGCTAGCTTTCCTTAATGGTGGAATGATGTTGTTTGGGATGTGCTTGTGCTTGTGTAAGAGGGATGTTTAGCATGTTCAAGCTTTCCTCCATGCTAGAATGATGTTGTTCGAGATGTGCTTGTGTTTGTGAAAGAGGGAAAGCTAGCAAACACTAGATTTTCCCCACAATGGAATGATGTTATCCAAGATGTTCTTGTGCTTCTGCAAGACTGAAAGTTAGCATGCACTGGTTTTACCCCACGGAGGAATGATGTTGTTCGAGATGTGCTTGTGCTTGTGCAAGAGAGAAATATTGCACATGCTAGCCTTCCCCCACAGTGGAATGATCTTGTTCGAGATGTGTATATGCCTGTGTAAGAGGGAAAACTAGCACGTGCTAGATTTTCCCCATGGTAGGATGATGTTTGAGATGCACAACACTAGAATGATGTTGTTCGAGATGGTCTTGTGGTTGTGCAAGAGAGAAATCTATTAGGTGCTAGCTTTACACCATGGTGGAATGATGTTGTTCGAGATGAACTTGTGCTTATGCAAGAGGGAAAGCTAACATGTGCTAGATTTCCTTATCGGTGGAATGATGTTGTTTGAGATGTGCTTGTGCTTGTGCAAGAGGGAAGTTTTGCATGCTCAAGCTTTCCTCCATGCTTGAATGATGTTTTTCGAGATGTGCTTGTGTTTGTGAAAGTGGGAAAGCTAGCACACACTATCTTTTCCCCACAATGGAATGATGTTATTCAAGATGTTCTTGTGCTTCTGCAAGACTAAAAGTTAGCATGCACTGGTTTTACCCCACGGAGGAATGATGTTGTACAAGATGTGCTTGTGCTTGTGCAAGAGAGAAAGCTATACATGCTACCTTTCCCCCACAGTGGAATGATATTGTTCAAGATGTGTATATGCTTGTGTAAGAGGGAAATCTAGCACGCACTAGCTTTCCCCCATGGTAGGATGATGTTCAAGATGCACAACACTAGAATGATGTTGTTCAAGATGGTCTTGTGCTTGTGCAAGAGATAAAGCTAGCATGCACTAGCTTTCCACCATGGTGGAATGATTTTGTTCAATATGCACTTGTGCTTATGCAAGAGGGAAAGATAACACGCACTACCTTTCCTTAATGGTGCAATGATGTTGTTTGAGATGTGCTTGTGCGAGGGAGAAAGCTAGCACATGCTAGCTTACCCACATGGTGGGATGATTTTGAAGATGCACTAGTGCTTGTGCAAGAGGGAAAACTAGCATACACTAGCTTTCCCCTAGGTTGGAGTGATGTTGTTCAAGATGTATTTGCGCTTGTTCTTATGAAAGAGGGAAAGCTAGCTTGCGTTATCTTTTTCCTACGGTGGAATCATGTTGTTCGAGATGTACTTGTTCTTCTGCAAGAGGGAAAGCTAGCATGAGCTATCTTTCCCCAACTTTGGGATGATGTTTTCTGAGATGAGCTCGTGTTTTCTCATTAGGGAAAACTAGCACAAGCTATTATTCCCCTAGAGTGGGATGATGTTGTCCAAGATGAGCTTGTGCTTGTGCAAGAGGGAAATCTATCACACACTAGCTTTCCCCAGGGTGGGATGATGTTGTCAGAGATGAGCTCATGCTTTTGCAAGAGAGAAATCTAGCATGAGGTAGCTTCTCCCATTGGTGGGATGATTTTGTTCAAGATGGGCTCTTTCTTGTGCAAGAGGGATAACTAACATGCCTAATGGTGGGATGATGTTGTTCGAGATGCGCTCCTACTTGTGCAAGAGGGAAAACTAGAATGCACTAACTTTCTGCCATGGTGGGATGATATTGTTCGTGATGCGCTCTTGCTTGTGCAAGAGGGAAAGCCAGGGTGTGCTAGATTTCATGCTCGAAAGGATGATGTTGTTCAATATGTGCCCCTGCTTGTGCAAGAGGGAAAGATAGCATGCACTAGCTTTCCCCCAAGGTGGGATGACATTTTTTTAAATGTGCTCCTACTTGTGCAAGAGGGAAAGCTAGCATGCACTAGCTTTCCCCCACAATGGGATGATGTTTAAGATCTGTTCGTGCTTGTTCAATATGGTAATCTAGCATGCACTAGATTTCCCTCATGGTTATGACTCATGAGATCCTTATTATGCTAGCTTTCTTGCAAAATAATTTGAGGGCTCCAACTACTTTTCAGCCATTGCTTGAAATTGTGGAATAACATTAAATGCACCAACCATTTTAGACTAATAAATACAAGTTTTTCTGCTAAAAGCATCCAGGAAATCTCTAAAAAAAATCATCCAACATACATATTCTACATATTTAGGATGAAAAATATAACTATGCACTAAATCTAGCACCCCGCATTCTAGTGTAGACATTGAGCCTTCTAATTTGCTTGTCAATTGCACAATATTCATGAGTCCAAATTATAATAATTTTTTTTGGTTCATCATCCGATTTACCATGCTTTTATTTTACATTTCTAATAGAGTTTTGGCATTCACATGAAGAAACCTCTAATGACACTAGTCCACAAACTATTTTCTATAATAGATGATGCAACTTATAAATTTAACTTTAAAACATATAAATTCCCTTCTTAGGAGCATGTAAACGAACATTCCTTGCTTGGTTATTCACAATGCCAACTTTTTAAGTGGAATTTAACATTCTAGCCAAAATCTATTATTTTTGCAATAGATTTCAAATCTCTTGCCAAATTTGGCACGTGCAACACTCCTCGCAGAATATTCCTTCCTCCATTAGCAATAGGGACTTGCAACTCTCCAAATTCATATACTTTATGGCAGCTTTTATCTCTGAACTAGATAATTCTATTCATGTAAAGATGGTAATAAATCTGGAGCAATTTTTATTTCCTTGTCATGTGCTATGTCGTTCATAAGTATATAGTGAAGAAATCTTAGTCATTGGAGTTCTCCATATCAACTTTAAAATCTTGATCATGTTGATTTCTACATACGACAAGATGAAACAATGCAATATTCCASTTCGAATAGTCTCTTTGTATGAGCCCTAACATATGACAMTAATTGCAMCTTATATTTTTCTTGTTCTTATATTTTTGTGGTTGCTTGCCACCCTGTTGTTGGCATGTAGTGTGGCCTTACATTACTTCATAAATTGTTTCATTTTGTTTCTTTTGCACCCATTTTTGTTACTCTTTCAACATGGCTCTGTTGGAAAATATTGTGTTTCCCCTTTCTTTTGTCATAGAAAGCAACTTATCCCCCAATGTTAGTGTTCTTGCATCAATTCTTATAATTTCTTCTTACAAGGCATCAAAAACCATCTCAAAATATGAATTTTCTCTGTTCAACATAAGTTATTATTTTCAAAGTATAAAACGATTGTGGCAATGAATTCAATAAAATTAGAAATGTTGAGATTGCAAAACTTTATAGTCATCCCTAGCACTAGCAAAATGGGAAAATAAATTGAGTAAAAAAATGTGATCACTCATACCTTTTCCCTCCACATAATTCATGTTATAAATTTTTTTATGTTACATTACCTATTTTGGAAATAGTACTACATCTTTTCATTGGTCTTATAATTATTGGTGACTATTTGAATATTATTACAAAATGATAGTTCTATTATGGACATTTCTTTATCCTATTCCTAAATATTGAACTTCATCCTTACTAGTAGTAAGAGGACTTGGTTTCCATATCGGTTTCATTAGCAATACCAATTTCTCCGTTCCCTTTCAAAGCCATGTTAGGTTAATCATTCAGTGTTTGTGGTTTATTGTGGCACATGGTTTTAGCCCATGGTTTTCATGTGTTGGTAGTGTATTTAAAAGGTTTATTGTCTACATTATAATGTGTCTCAAACGAATGGTGTTGGTTAAATTGGGCATGGTCTTGGTTGACTTTCTCAAGGGTACTAAATATATCTTTGTGTGGTTTTCTTGGGTTTGGATTTACATATTAGATATGGGATTTTATCTATGTGTGCACGCTTGTGTTTATGTCTCTCTTGTAGGTGTAAAATTTCATATGGTATTGGAGCCTAGGTAGGATTGGAATCTCTAGAGAGAGTGGTTTGTGAGATTGAGAGCCTTAGGTTGATGTCAACATAGAAAAAGTGGGGTTCTCAAAAGCAATTGGGGTAAAAATTCACATGGCTAATAAGAATGTCATTTCTAGAGAATCTCTACATGATGGTATCGCGTTAAGAGAACTTTTTCATTTGGTGGGAGCTCATGTTATGCCTTACAACACCCTAAGGTTTGACCTAAGGAGCTCTATCATATGGCATAATTTCTTTTGAAGC
>ML801887.1:156107-169127 GCA_009831015.1 Picea engelmannii | reverse complement strand
CGTTAAATTTGACGTGAGAATTTTCGGCCGAATAATATTTCGGCCGAAAGTAATATTTGTTCGGCCGAAAAATTGCCGCTAGAAATTTTGGAGACCCGATTGTCACGAAAGTGTTACCCAGCTTCATGATTTTACCCTAAAACCAAACTGAAACATATTTCTAGTGAAATATTTTATGAAGAAATAAAACAAATTATGATATTTACCTACCTCCACCACCTTGGTCATCCATCCATGAATCCATCAACTATACAAAATTTTGACAAGATTTTTTTATACCCGCATATATCACTCCCTCTCGTTTTGACAAACCAAATCCTCAATAAAAAAAAAAGATAATGAAAAACATATCAACACAAATCAAAGAGACACAAGCAACATTGACAACACATACAAGCATGGCCATGCTTAACACAAATTAAGAACAAATAAACTTCAAAATCCAAACACCCCTCTCTTCTCCCAGCCTAGCGAACCAATGCTCTATTCTCCTCTCTTTTCGGTTGTCTTTCGCCCATCTCTTCTCGATTGTCTTTCGCCTCTCTTTCTCCTAGACCAAAGAAACAACAATCTTATCTCCTCTCTTCTTTGTCGTTTTATTCTCTATGCTCTTCCCTATTTTATTTTAAGTCCTTTTGTCACCCACTCATTGGAATTCAAATTAATTTATTTTGATTTTAGGAACAAAATTTTCCATCCCATGCTCCAATTCCTATCCATACCATTTTTTTTATTTTTAACAACACAGTTGACATGCATCTCAATTTTCCATCTTCAGCCTTACACTGTCGTTGTGTTGAAAAACCACATTCCCTGATAAATCATAATGAAAATGACACCATTAGCACACGATTCAGTTTTCGGTCTTCAGTCTCCATTACCATTATTTTCAGCGAACACCTTGCCATGTCTTTCCTTACCATGCCATGCCTTGCCTTTCCATGCCATGTCATTCCTTTCCTTGTCATTCCTTGAATTTCCATGCCATGCCTTGCCTTTCCATGCCATGCCTTGTCATGCCTTGCCTTTCCATATCATGCCATGCCATTCCTTGTCTTTCCATGCATTGCCTTTTCATGCCTTTCCTTTCCTTGAATTTCGATTCCATGGCATGCCTTCCCTTTCAGATAGAAGAGGAACTTGAGGAGTATGCTTGACACATAAAAATACCCAGTAGGAATGCACAGGCTTTCCTATCGGGAAGGGATGAGCACTCAACCTCAAGTATTTCAAGTCCCAAGAGCATGTGTACACTCTTAATACAATGGATATAGCATTCATTGTAGACAAAACATCGTTACGAATAAATATGTGTAAGGGTTTGGGGACAACTAGGACCTAAGGGCTTAGGATTGAAAGATATTTAAAGCATAAAGCAATGGTTAGAGCACCAAGATGTGGGTGCAAGGGTTGTGGGGTCTTTAAGAAGAGGTATATGCGTGGTTCACTTAGGGCTCAAGCGTGGAGGGGGTTAAGGGTCGAGTATTGGCTATGCCTAGGCTTAGATGGAGCTAGGGGATCTAGGTCATTGTCATGGTATAGGTCTAGGTGATGGTCTAGGTCTAGCTCTAGGTCTATGTCAATGTGTATGCCTAAAAGAGTAGGGATAGACTACAACCTTTCTTAACTCCTATATTATAGTTAATTTATATTGGTGATCCCTCAGTGTTCCTATACTTGTCAATAACATTCTCATACCACCTTGCCACAACAACCATCAAATTCATACCACCTTGCCACAACAACCATCAAATTCAAAAGAAATTTTATCTCTTCCAACCTATTCCAAGGGTTCATCCTACACACTATGTCAAAATATTTTCTAAAGTCAACAAAACAACAAAACATATTGGTTTTATTATTGTGACACTCCTTCTGAATGAATTGAAGCATAACAATGCACTCCACTCTTTAATGATATCTCCAGCCCTTTTTTTTGGATATGCTAATATTCTTTTCTACAATAATTATGTACAACTTAGCTAAAATAAAGCTAATCATAGTAGTCTTATAATTAAAGGGATAATTTATATCCCAACTTTTAAAAATAAGTACTAAATAACTATTCTAATAGTAAAACTCCTCTTAATTAAAACATTTAGATGTTTACATAATCAAGTAAACAAAACCATAATCAGAAAAAGAAATCAATCACATAATTGTTACTGAATATATTACTTATCTTCTATGAATCTATGTTATCAGGATGAATTTAACATCCAAATATAGATGTAATTCATTGAAGCACCCTACAAGTTAATGTAATTCCTAAAATATATATATTTATTAAAGATAATTCCTTCAACAGACATACGCACATCTGTGATCTCTGGCAGGCAAGAGCGTTTCGTCTCAAGGAAGGCTATGCTCGATCTCAGGTACTCCTCATCTACATAAGACTTTTCCTTCTTTATATCTTTACAGCATGCGATAACAATCCATTGACAACCTCTTCCGCTGTAGCACTGCGTGCACATGCCACATACTGACTATTGCGGTAGTATCCCTCCCCAAGTGGGTAGTTGAACGCCCTTTTCACGTCCACGTCCACTGGAGGAAGAGAATCCCACAAGTAGTTGGGTGCCAGGTACATTTCCCACCAGAGTTTTGGTAAATGTATTTCCGTTTCAAGGGCTTTAAAGTTTAAAGGCTAGGCGTGGCACGCAGAAAACCATGATTTCTCCGCTCTTGCTCTTTGGGAATGCAATAGGGCATAACAAAATTTGCAAATTTGCAGCCAATTACCCAGGCAAGCAATGACGAACTTACCCCACCCAAAGTCCAGTGGGTTATACCTACCTCCAGTGTCAGTAATATACGTGTCTTCAACAAACATACATACATCTGTGATCTCTTGCAGGCAAGAGCGGTTCGTCTCAAGGAAAGCTATATGCTCGATCTCAAGTACTCCTCTACAGAAGACTTTGCCTTCTTTATCATCTTTACAGAATGCGAAAACGATCCATTGCCAACCTCTTCCGTTGTATAACTGTGTGCACCTACCAAGTACTGACCATTGCAAGTGGGTCGTTGAATGCCCTTCCGACGTCCACGTCCACTTTACTGACCATTGCCTTAGAATCCCTCTAAAAGTGGGTCGTTGAACGCCCTCGGAAGAGAAGCCCACAAGTAGTTGGGTGCCATGATTAAGTCCAACTATATGGAACCTTAGAATTACGTAACCACTTGTCTTCAAAGACATTATAGCCCGCCCTTGATTATATCTAAAATCCTGTTAGCTAGATATTAGGTCTCTTTTTTTGTCACTATGAATTTTCTTGATGAAGAAAGGTCACACATTTATCTATATGTAATTTGTGGTATTTTCTATGTTTATCTGGATATTTATTTATCTGCCAAGGGTAATGTTGATTGTGGAAATTAGAGCCGGGGGTGCCTGGCAACATGCAGAAATCGGTGTCCTGAACAACCTGGTACGTTGGAGGGAGGTGAATGGTGTCCATTGCACTAGGTGGCGGTATGTTAGTTAGAGGCATAATGGTGATTGCTCGCGGGGGGCACTTATTGAAGAATCTTTTTACTCAATGTATAAATTTGAGGTGCACTTCTACTCATCAAGTAAATTTTTTTACTACTGTTTTTTTTCAAAACTCGACATTTTTTATATTTATTTTTATCGATCATTTAGATATTATGTTGATTAAGATTTTTTGAAATAAAAAAACAGACAAATTAAGTTCATTGTTATAATATGCTCTCATATAATGACAATATCTATTCAAATAACAAAAACATGACAATGTACATTTAAAAAATTATCATGCAATTGCAAGTTTATACAAAATATCCATGAACCTTACCTATTTCAATTGGAAAACAAATTTGGGAAGTTACATAGATATGGGACACTATCTAATATCTATATATTTATGAGCATTTTTCATCCTATGGGATTGTAGATTTCCGAGCATGCCAAAAGATCCACTCCTTACGAGTTTTGTGGCTATGTACTCCATGCCTTAATATTTTTTTCTCTCTTAGGCTTCAACATGTAAGCTATATGATTGCATCATCATGGCTCTAAATGAGAAAAAGTAATCAAAAAAAATTAAACCTATTGGAATATCTCATTTACTTTTATTCCATTTGAAAGGTGCATGCCCTCAAAAAATTTGTTAGATTATTTAACCCTCCCAATCCTTGTTGAACTATCTTGTTGTTTGGATTACTTGCTTGTGAGTGTGCAATGGAATACAAGTCACTCACATACTTTTGTATAAGTGAAATTAAGCTTGAAGATTGTATCATTGATTTGATGAACATAGAATTAATTAGAGACGATCTAAATTTCAATCATACTTTCACTTGAATTCTAGGAAGAGTGACTACGTTGGAACACATATGTAAATTCAGATTTGCATGATGGACATGTTGCATTAAGAATCATGGAATGGAGATAGGCTTTTTCCATCACATGGTAGGCCCATATATTATATATGGTCATATATAATATATATGGTACAAGTAAATTTTCATCTTTCTTGTCATTTCATTTGATGGATTTAAAAATTAAGTGGACATAAATATTGATGGTTTTAAAAATTACAAACCTGTCAAATTTAACCATTGTGAATCTCATCCACCACCTTTGTCATTTGCATTTTTCTTTTCTTTTTTCCTACATAGTGATTTCTCTATGTCAAGTTCATAATTTTTTTCTCCACTGCAACAGTGGTTCAAGGGTGGCGGTTTGGTTTGGCTATGTTGGTACATGGGTTTGTGGTTGGCAATTCCTATCGCACTTGGATTCTTTGGAGTGATGGTTTGAGGGAGGCTTCGTAAAATCTATGGTAGTCTACATGCATGAGGGTTTCTTCTTGCTCACCATATTTGTCATTTGACTCTTTTCATTAGCCTACATTATGATTTGGTGGTCGTGTTCGATTTGTTTTTCCTCTAGCGGCCTATTTGTAGCAATAGTTTGATGACAATGGTGTGCTTATTATTGTAGGTGGATTTGTTGGTATGCAGGTTCGTGGTTGGGAATTCCTATTGCAAATGTATTCTTTCAAGTGTTGTAGGTAGCTTTGTTGGTATGCAGGTTCGTGGTTGGGAATTCCTATTACAAATGTCTTGTTTCGAGTGGTGGTTTGAGCATGGTTATTTCCTACATAAATGTTTTAGTATACTAGGTGTCTAGAGGTGTTCTACTTGAGTTTGTGATTCCTATGCTTAGGCCTCCATGCATCATGGAACTGAATGTGGAGAGTATTGTCCCTTGCAAACATGGTTTCACCATGGAAACTACGAGGCATGAGGTTGCTTTGGCTGTTGACATTTCACCTTTGATTCTTAAACCCAAAGAGGGCCTCTAAACCCTGCCATAATTCTAGTTACAAAACACTATATGGTTGCAACATTTCCTTGTTAAAAGAATAGACTTGTCCTTGATTTTTCGGATGATTATTATTCCTCTCGAAATAGATGGTTTTCATAACTTGTAGTGGCATTTTCCAAAATTGTTGGGTTTTGAAGACTTATGTTTTGCAGCGGTTCTGTGATGCCTTGAAGAGTATATAATTAAACACAATACTTGTTGTTGGCACTATTATGTGCGCAGGTTATAAGATCTAAGGTTCGAGCTATCTAAGACCAACAAAACCCAAGAGACACCTTCCCTTTCAACATCACTCACTTGCTCAGATGAAGTCTCAATCGAGGTATCCATGGGGACTACAAGACCGAGGCTTCTGAACTGGAAAGAGAATGGGAGAAACAAATTTGGTTCATTCTTCTTTAGTATGTTGTGCTCTTAATTAAGATTTGTCCTATTATTAAGTTACCCATGGGTCAAATGTCTATACTTATGATATTCAAGTTTACTGTTTATATTTCTACTATCACAATCATGAATCAATGCACCATTCGTAACTAAGATATTCTATGATGCATGCAACCAATATTCATATAAAACACACAAACATAGACGATTATGTAACATATCTCGATCATTATTTTATTCATCCTTCTTAACCTTCAACCATTACATTCAATAGCTCTAGACTCAATATCAATCAAACTATAACATAAACTAATCTATCATATTTGAAGTTTATGATAATACCTAGCCAACTGAACTGAACCCAACTACAACATTTGAACCGAACCCCCAATATCCCAACCCGTTACATATTTATATCAAAAGATAGGGAAAAAAACCCTAATCTGTTCATCCCAAAAGGATCCTATTACAATGCATGGCCAACTCAATTAATTGGTTGTTCGACGCATTTCTTCTTCTTTACAACCTTCATGTCACTTTTTGTTGTTCTTCTATTTATCATCGGGTTGTCCTTTTCCTGTTATGATTTTATTTCCTCACTTTATTATTGTATCTTTATTCTTCGAGCTACACAATGTCTTCCTTTTGCACACTTTCCTCCTTCTAAGCATTGTTCCTATACTTAGGATTTTTCCTCAAAACTTTATCAAAACTACAAAAAATGCTTTACATACCACCTTTCCAACACGCCCCCAACACACACTTCTGGCTCGTCTTGAGCCAATTAGGCCTGTTGCCTAATCCTCCATGCTGAAATGAAGTTTTCAGAGGCCACCTTTGCCTCCTCTACCTCTTTGATGATTTCAACCTATGTTGTTGTAATCTACTCTACTCCTTGCAGGGTCAAGTTTGTGTGTTTTCCCTTTGCTTCCATCATTGCTTGCTTGACTCACTCTACACCGTAGACAAATCTCTAATTACCCACACTGCCTCTTCTTGCAGTGGTATTATTCTCTGTTGCAATATATTTTGTTGATCCTTCATTTTATCCACTTCTACCTGTGCCTGTAGTTGAGCGAGAATGGGTGACATGAACACTATCGGTGGCAGTGTAGCTGCCCTTTCTGCTACCTATTGTTCATGTTCTTATGCCTCTCTTATATTTTCCTTTACAACCTTCATCTCTGGGTCTTCTATCAACTCTGTCCACACCTGTGCATTCTCCTCGCAAATTTTCGTGCATTCGCCCTCAGGGTGAAATCATGAAGATGGTTGTCTATTTTTCTTGTTTTATGAGAAAAAAACCCCTATTTTCAAAAGTTATTCAACTTCCGACATACATAAGTATTTGTTTTATTTATAATTTCACTTTACAGTAAAAACAAAACTTGTGAAGAATTTTGTTAGCTTTCCAATGCTATTTTTCAATTTTTTTTAATTAAGATTTGATATGTCAATTTGACAATTGTTTAACAATATGTTCCTTAAAAATGAAAGGAATGATAATGAGTTATGTTTTCCTCCAACAATGTATCTATTATTAAACTTATGTTTTTAACAAACGAAGTATACTACAACAATCCAAAGAGACTCTATTTTATTATGACTATAATTTTGAATATAACAGATGAATATTATAATTTCTAGATTTTTTTGAAGTTGACCAAGCTGAAAACATTGCAGATTTTAGACACATGTTTTCCTCCACCTTGTATCTATCTTAATTTTTACTTAAAAATAAAATCTAATAATACCCTTTTGAAAAGAACAATTTAAGGATTATGAATATAAATGTTTCTGAATTTTCACTCTGTATTTTTATAGATACGAATATTTCATTTCACTAAATCATAATGTCCGCTGAAAATATTATGCACTCATGTTTTTTTTTAAATTAAATAAAATTAGATAAAAATAATGAAAATGAAAACAAATTATAGGAATTGAAAGTAGATTCAATTTTGCAAATGTTGGTGTCATTTGTGAAACCAAATTATGAGTATTTGCAAGAGTTCGCAACCTCCAATGTTCATGTAAGATTGGGGAAATTCTCTAGTTTCTGTATACAGTCCCAATTTCTAGTTTTTGGTCGAAATAAGCTTTAGGCTGAAACAATATTATTTCGGACGAAAGACTAAATTCTAACGAAAATTGTCAAAACTAAACGGTTTCCATGGTTTTTGACCAAAAAAACCTTGTTCCGACCAAAAGATGGTTGAGCGAATTTTGTCGGTGGGAAAAAATGAAAAGACACATCGTATCATTTCATTTCGTGCCAAATCATATAAATACGCTTTCGGTCAAACACATTTAACACAATTCATCGCTTGTTTGATGGTTTTCTAGAGCACCTAAATAAAGTTTTGAATTATCTTTTTAGTTTTTGTTGAATAAGGTAATTGATGTTTGTTCAAGTTTTTTTTTGGAATAAAAATTTATATGTTGAAAGATAAATGTTGAGCATATTTTCAAGGTAAAGTCTTCATTGAACATATATTTAATAGATAACTATAAAATTAATGGGAAACAAAAGTTTGCGCAAGAAAAAATTTGATTGCACTCGAGATGATACTCTCCATAACGAACAAAGGAAAACACATTATTGGAGAAAGAAACGAGAACGTGCAAATATTGAAGAAAGAAATGATGATAATGTAAATAGAGATTTTCAACAAGAAGAAGTCCAACCGGGTATGCATGCACATATTGTCTATATTAAAAGTATAGAATTCAAATTTAAAATTTATTGTTTATTATAATTGATTGTAATTTTACAATTTGATGTTTTTTCAAAAAACATAAATACATTTGTCTCATAATGTCAAAGAAGACATTGAAACCGAAATTGAAGCAGAAGACGTTGAAACTGAAATTGAAGCAGAAGACGTTGAAACCGAAATTGAAGTAGAAGACGAATCACCTATAAGTATGTACATAAATTTTGATAATAGAAGACGAACACTTGTATATATAGTTTAGTGAATTTATGTCTGGGTTTTGTTTTTTAATATAAAATTTAAATTGAAATATGTAGGAGAATGTTTCAACATTGATGATGAAATATTAGAAAATGTTGATACTCACAAATTTGGGAAGAAAAACGCTAAGCATTATATAATATAACGAACTAATAATATGTATAATATTTTTTTCAAAGATGAATCGGTAACAGTACAACCTCAACTTTTACTCTGTCTAATAAAGTCAAGAAAGTTAAAAGAAGCTACATCATTATTGGGTATTCAAAAGTCTACAAAATATACAAAGGTGAAACAGAATGTCTTTGACAATATAACTAGTGTATTAAAAGTTTTTGGAAAATCTCGAAAAAAAGATGTATGTGTTGCACGTAGAGCGATACAAACAACAGTTGTTTCATATAGAAATATAAAATATTGTTTGACACGACACATGGAAAAAATGATGGGAACGTGAAGAAAAACATTGCACAAACATAGAAAGTTTTGATTGTAAATAGATGCAAATGATGAACTGGCTTGTTGGATAGTGATTTCTAGACAACCCTACAAAGATAGACTTGCAGAAAATGTTAAAGAATTGGCTCGTAATTGTTGGTTGGAAGAATCTCGCGTTTTACCACATACAAAGGATGTGTTGTGATGAATAATAACACAGAAACAATATGAAGAACATCCAAAACATATATTGTCAATGACACAAATAGAATTGTTCAATAAGTTCAGAGAAGAGCACAAAGAAGTTAAAATTTCCATCAATACATTTCTGCAACAAAAACCATGGTTTGTTAGACCCATCACTATTCATGACACTTGTTGTTGTCACTATCATGTGGAATTTGAGTTGTATTACGACACTTTTTATTTTTATTTTGGTAAGACATTATGGCTAAGTTCACCTCCTCCTTCCACATTTCGTTCTTTTGTATTTGAAATTCTATGTGAAAAAGAAGGTGTTGATTTATTTTACAAAACAAATTGTGTTGGTGGAAAGAAATGTAAGTTTGTTTCACTCAAAGTGTCATATTGATATGAATGATCAATCATTTTCTAATATAACAGTTAATTGGAAGAGATATGAATATATCAAGAGCACGACTCCACATTCTTCAAATGTTATTTCCAAAAGGATTGATTTGATAATAGATAAAATCTATGTGATAGATTTTTTGAAGAAGTTTGAGGAAGAAATTTATAAATACACCAAGAATTCACATAGATCTCGATGACAAGACCTACAATTAAAACAATCCCATGAAGTGTTTCTACCATGGAAAATTTTGTATGTAGTTGATTTTGCAGAGAAATACAGAGTAAATATTGTCATTCTAATCAAGTCACGATATTTGTCCACATTCTATATAGACATGCTCAACAGAGTCTTGATAACATAGAAAACACCAATGACAATCGAGATTTTATTAAAGAATATGAATTTTATATAAGTGATGATTGAGCACACGAAACACATTATGTACAACATTGTTTTGATAAATTTTATGATTCATTGAAAGAACGTGAAATCAGATTCGATCGACATTGGATATGGTCAAGTGGGTGTGCGGGTCAGTTCAAATCTTCACGGTCATTCTATTGGTTATTTCGTCTTCATAAAAAATCAAACATTACACATTGTTGGAATTTTTTTTAGACTGGTCATGGAAAATGAGAGAACGACGTTGCAGACGCATGTGTAAAACGAGCACTTCGAAGGTATCAAATGAACCCTCATGCCGATCAGTTTAATTTCGCTAAACAAGTTGTTGAATGGTGCAAAATGGCGCTAATCCATGAATATAATCCGTCAAGGGATGTGCACAGGTGTGTCTATATATACATGTGTTACACATGTACACATGCTATTTTTATTTGAACGTGTTCAAATTTATATTCAATCTTCAATCATTTTCTTGAGAGATTTCAAGTTAACAAGTTCTTGTCTTGTGTAGGATTTTTTGGTATGTTGGAATCCAAGATGTAAATAGATCAATCTCCTATGATGCTAGTACAATACATGGGACAGGAAAAATACATTCAGTTAAAAAAAAAAACGTTATCAAAATGTGTTTGCATTTGATAGAAGAAATGAGTCTTGTTTTTGTTTAGTTTGCATAGAGGACACAAAATCCATAGATATTTGCGGAAAAAAAAATGCAGAATATGTTAAAGCTTGGAGACATACTGAAATTAATCTAAAAGGAAAAATTCCACTCGCAATCTCAGAGGAGATGGAATCAAATGAAACTATAGTGTCAGTTGATGGCGATAGAGTTTTTGATCTTGTTAGAGAATGTAATTTTTATGTTTAAATTTTTTCAAATAACTTGTAGATGTACTTTTGTGATAATCTAACATGAACTATTTATTGTCCAATATATCCAATTATTTGCAGGAGATGTCTTTGCCATGGTTGCACCTGTAGACAACACTGAAAATGTGAAATGTTTTTTGATGCGATGCATAGAACAAAAGATGAGGCTATTAGAAGATTTTGATGATAACGGTTTTATATATGAAAGATGATCCATTGTATTGAAAGGATATTTTTTTCAAGAAACCCATCAAACCGATACTCATGTTCACTTTCAAGACTACCACTGAGATGTCATAAGTTGTCAATATAGTCATTTGGTATGTGTAGCACGCATAACGTTAATAGAAGTTCATTCAAGAAAAAAAAAAAGTTAGAAAATGGAAAATGTCCGAAGCTGATCATGAACAAATAATTGAAGATGGAATACCATTACAATTTCTTTAAACAAGTAATACATGTACATTCCAGAATTTTTTATTTTGCATTGAAAGTACACGTATTTATGAATATCTACGATTCTAGAATCATTTCCACTTTAGTTTACTTTCATGGTCCATTCAATTAAGAAAAAATATATTTTTGATGAATTAAATAAAGGTTACCAAGCCTTATTTACAATTTTAGGGAAGAACCTATAAATTGTATCTAGGGAACCTAAATTGACCTATACTTTGGATTATTATACTTTAATCCTAGAAATTATCCAAATCGTATACACAAATCCTTTAATGCATGTAACCAATTTACTACATATAGGATAAATGCATTCATTATTTGCAATTTGATTGTTCAATGTTTTTTCATATGAAAATGATAACCTCATATATCAAAACTAGGACCCTTCCCATGTCATTATAAGGGACTATTGATGGCTTAGAAAAACTTTAAATTATGATAAATTTTAATATCAATATAAATTTTAATGAAGATCACTTACTTATATTAAATTTGATGACTTGTTTTGACTATTTTCATTGTTGGACTTATATTAAATTTGATGACTTGTTTTGACTATTTTCAATCATATTTCCAACTCAAACAAAATTTAAATTATAAGTGATAAACTATAATTTTTATTTCACATTTTCTTGAATATTTCATTGTGAAATTTCATAAGAAACTATAAAATTTGACGAAATATAAAATTTATTTTTTATTTCACATCTTGAATATTTCATTATGAAATTTCATAAGAAACTATAAAATTTAATATTTTTTTTGAAACCAAGAAAATAGTATATTGAAATTATTTCATCCAATATTTTATATAAATAAACATAGTGCAAGTAAAATCAAGACAAGACAAAATATTACATGAGTGATCTCAATATCTCTTCTATCTCTTCGTGTGTTTTTCTTAGCTATTTTTATCATCTTTGTAGTTTTCTCATAGTTGTTCGTATGAGAAAGAAGGTGAATTCAAAGACCATTAAAACCTTCATTGATATGTTCATGTAAATTGAGATTTTGATGTAAATGTGAGACCATGTCTTTTCGAAAATATCAAAATGATAAAGACCATGTAAATGTCCTAGGTTCAAATTCAAGTGTGTGTAGAGCCCCTTGTGTGTCTCTATCTTACTTTGTAATATTTATAGTGGATTTCTTCATTCTTCCATTTGTTCAAGTGATTCTTTATTTATATGTCTTATAACCCATTGTTACACTAATTTTCTTAGTTCTTTCTTTTTTTCACACGAAAAGAATAGTTTCACTGTTATTCTATTAGAATCAAATGAAATTTTTTGTTACATATGGATCTAGAAAGTTATGATAAAAAAAGATATGTAGTCTTTCCTGGGTGGAATCACGAAGGTGGGTTATACTTTCGTGACAATCTGGTCTCCAAAATTTCGGAAAACCAACTTTCGGCCGAACTACATATATTTTTCAGCCGAAACATATATTTTTCGGCCGAACTATTGCTCGGCCGAAAACATAAACGTCAAATCGAACGGACCCATAACCGGGCCCTCGATTTGCGT
>ML801887.1:103859-126448 GCA_009831015.1 Picea engelmannii | reverse complement strand
AGAAGATATCCCAAAAACAACATTCCGAACTCCTGAAGGCCATTATGAATTTTTGGTCATGCCTTTTGGCCTTACAAATGCACCTTCCACATTCCAAGGGTTGATGAATTCCATTTTCAAGCCCTTCCTTCGAAAATTTGTGTAAATATTTTTTGATGATATACTAATCTATAGCAAGTCTTGGGAGGATCATGTGCGACATGTTGACAAGGTGATACAAATACTAAAGGAGCAACAACTATATGCCAAACCATCCAAATGTTTCGTTGGAGTGAAGGAGATAGAGTATTTGGGTCATATTTTATCTCATGAAGGTGTCAAGGTAGACCCTAACAATATTAAGGCCATGATGGACTGGCCGATTCCCAAAACATTGAAGAATCTTAAGGGATTTTTGGGTTTGACAGGTTACTACCGCAAGTTTGTTCGACACTATGGAAGAATAGCAGCACCTTTAACAGCAATAACTAAGAAGGATGCATTTTCATGGACTCTAGAGGAAAATAAAGATTTTGAACAACTTAAAGAGTTGATGTGAAAAGCACTTGTCTTGACCACTCCAGACTTCACAAAAACCTTTATTGTGGAATGTGATGCCTCGGGAAATGGAATTGGTGCTTTCCTAATGCAAGAAGGAAGGCCCCTGGCTTTTGAAAGTCGACCACTCAAGGGAAAGGACTTACACAAACACATTTACGAGAAGGAAGTGATGGAAATACTACATGCATTGAAGAAATGGCATCCTTACCTAATAGGTAGGCACTTTGATGTAGGAGCATCTCTCCATGTCAGCCAACCAGCTAGCCAGCCATGTCTGTGAATTCAAATCGCGCATTTAAGAGAGGCGCAACCTCATTTGAAATTTGAAATTCAATGTAATTAAATGTGCTTAGGCTGGTGAGCCATGGAAGTCGTGCCTTTGTGAAGGCGTTAGATAGGATCGTCTTAAATTCCAGATCTGGCTAAGATCTAGATCCAGGCGCTGCACTAGACAGCCATTGAATGTAAATTTAACAGGGTAGGTGAAATCCTGGAGGGAAGCACTCGATTGAGCCCCTCATTGTAAAAGAGATTTTGATATCTCATTTTGAGTTAGTTGATCTAGTGAGGGATCTGCATGTAGAGCAGAGCTGAGAGAGCCGAGGAGAGCTCGGGAACACCATTGTAAAGATACAGGCATTTGCCATTTGTTAATATACAACAGAGCAGTTTTTCCTGCATTTCTGTGTCATATGGATGTCTGTGTGTGTTCCATATATATGTTGTAGATGTATGTTGATGTATTCTATAGGAGTTAGTTTGATTTCAGGTTGAAGGTCTTTGAGGCTTCACGCCAGGAGGGTGTGACAGAACGCTGCGGGTTCTGAGAGCCGTGCCCAGAGGATGCACTTCTGAACTCTGAGGAGTCAGACAAAGATGTGCTGAGGCACAGGACTGAAGTCAATAACTCAGGAAGAAGACCTGTGAGGTTATTGAACACCTCAGGAGGTAAGGCTGTGTGGGTGAGAACACAGTTGCAGACAGAATCGTGGAGGATTATGTGAGAGCTCTTCCAAGTGGGCATTGAGCGTGTGTACAGGAGTACACAAAGGAGGGAACTCTACTGAGAGTTCAGAAGAGAACAAAATCACTGAGGATTTTGGGAGCTCTGCCAGATGGGCATTGAGCGAAGTGCGTGAGTGCATAAGGAGAACAGAACTGTTGAACGTTCTGGGAAAGAGAAGGTACTTCGCCAGGAGGGCGTTGAGGAAGTGTGCAGATAGGCACAGAAGTAGAAAAGAACTCTTTGAGTTCTATAAGTTGAAGAAGAGTCCACTGAGGGACTTTTGCTGGGTTGCTGAACACCCATAAAGACTCAGCGAGAGGGTCGCTTGAGTAGGATAGCCAGAAGGGCATCTAAGTATTCTCCATCTGAGGCAGAAGAAGGATAAAATCCCCCCAAGGGGTCTGAGTGTTTACGGAAGCTCAGAAGAGATAGCACGCTGGGTGCGTGAAGACTCTGCAGAGGCGTAGGAGTCAAAATAAATCCTTCGGGAGGTCAAAGGAAGAGAAGCTCTGGAGGAACAACGCTTTTACGCGCAGCAGCGAAGCTCAAGATTCGGGAGTTCGCCGAGGGGGAAGAAACAAGGGTCGAGGCCTTCGGGGAAAATCGAAGTTCTACCAAGTACAGGAAGAAAGAGTACATAATCTCAGGAGGATCAACATCGGTCATCGGATCAGCCAATAGATCTTGGACCGTTGGATTTCCCACGTCCAGGAAGGAGCAGGAGGAGCGTACAAGAACGGACGGTTGAAATCCTCCGAGGAGGTTTCGCGAAATCCCGACAGTCGTTGGATCGGGAGGAGTTGTGTAGAGGTTAAGCCTCAGGAGGAGTGACATCGGCCATTTGATCAGCCGAGAGGATCTGGACCGTGGATTCATGTCCAGGAGGTATCATATAGAAGGCGTAGAGGAGAACAGGTCAGGGCCTTCAGATCTGGGACAGCTACCCGACAGTCGTCGGATCTGTGGAAGCTGTATGAGGTTTAGTTATCAAGGACATCGAGGGTCCTGAAATAGCGAGTTGATCTGGACCATTCATTGCGGAGTGGACACGTGTCGTGAGGTTGCCCACATCGGGGACTCGGAACCTCGTGGGTGGAAGAGCTAAAAATTTGTCGTCAAGAGTCGCGATACGCGAGGTCGCGAGGTGGCGAAGAGGCGAGAAGATTGTGGTCGTCCATCTGAGAAGGACAGGTGGCAAAATATGAGAGATCTCATGAACTTGGGACATTGCAAGTGGAAGGGTTGAGAATTTGTCATCAAGAGTCGCGAGTCGCAAGGTCGCGAGGCAGCGAAGGAGCGAGAGGATCGGGACCGTCCATTGAAGAGGACGTGTGTCGGAGATCTAAGGATCTCATGAACTCGAAATTTCGCTGAGTGAAAGCCCAAATACTGGGTTCTCCAAGTCGCGAGGACACGAGGTGCAAGAAAGGTGAATAATCGTTGGATCCAGATCACTGAAGGACCGTTGGATCCGCACGTGAGATCGCCTATCGGGACCTCGCAAGAAAAGCGTCAAAAATTTAGCAGCGGGAGTCACGAAGTCGTGAGACACGACATCCCGAGGGCCACGTAAGCAGTGTGGGCCATAGGGTAAGCCGGTGAGTGGAGTACAGGAGGCACGGAGTCCTCGGGATCTCGCCGCGAGAAGTCCCGAAGTATTGGTGTTAGGATTCGCGAGTTGCGAGGTCCGAAGTCTCGGCGGGACAAAGGGCCTTGGAAAAGTCAACTCTCGGCCGCCTGGGCACTTCGGCACATTGGGTGTCAAGAGTTGGAAAATCAAGGGTTTGTAATAGCGAGTAGCGAATCCGCGAGGGAGGTAAGGCCACGGACACAGGATTAGTGATCATATGGTGGAAGCTTAGCCAGGAGGGCTAGCGCATAGGAGCCGAGAGCTCATCGGTAATTTGGGGATCGGGGATTCATGAGGACAGAGGTTTGTGACCACGGAAGGTCCAAAACCCCGACGCCCGACAACCGTTTCCTGTGGGGAAATTGGTCATGGTCAGGTGCAGAGGCCGTGCTGACGGATGAAGGACCTGTGGATTGGGTCATATTTCGACAGGGATTCCACTAGGGAATCTAAAGAGCCGCTTCGCTCAATAGTGGGATTTTGATCGATCCTAAGAGCGGGTGAGTCGAGGACCAACCTCGCCTGCGTCAAAGTGGTATCAGAGCGAGTTCTTGTCTGTATACTTCAGGAAAGAGGGAGCGAGGAGAAAGGAGAAGCACTCTGATATTCACATCAGGTGATATCAGAGTGGGAACTCTATTTGTATACTGCAAGCAGAAAGTTTTCTCAGGAGGAGTAAAGGAAGGAAGACAGAGTTGTTGAGGACTCTGTATGGATTGTTTGCATGAAGGCAACAGTCCATAGACAGTCTTGGAGTGACTGTAGAATGAAGCTGGAGACACTCTTGATGCGGAGTGATAGCAGCAGGTCTACCAGGGAGGCATATAGACACAACAAGATGGCTATTGAAGGCCATAAGCATGCCGAAAACAAAAAGCCAGAGCTGATGAGCACAACAGACATGGAAAAAGAGCTCGCTGACATAAAGCGAGAGATGGAGGAGCTTGAATTGAAGATGCGGCAGAATAAAAATCCAATATGGGTATATGAATGGCCCATGCAGAAGCCGAAGGCAAGATGGCCAGTCAGGGAGCTGATGGTCATGAGACAGCGAAGGCTGTTGAGAAAGTGGTTGAGGAATGTTGAAAACCTCAAGGCCACAGAGGAAAATATGGTTGAGATATGTAAACCCGAGACTGGGAGAAGTCTCGATGATTGGGATGATGAAGAATTTGAATTGAGGTCATCTGATGATCTCAGAGATTGCCATGAAGGCAAGGAAGTAAAAATTCCATATTGCCAGTTGGGCAATGAAAGGAGATCAGATGAGGATCTCATAGACTGCTAGGAGGGTAGTGGAAGGTTTCCAAATTGCCATATGGGCAAGGAAACAGAAATGAGATCGACTGAGGATCTCATGGACTTTCAGGAGGACAGCCAAGGAGTTTCACATTGCCAACTGGGCAATAATGAGAGATCACTGCGGGATCTCGAAGACTGCCAGGAGGGCAGCAAGAACATCTCAGATTGCCAGGAGGGTAGAGATGAACGTATGAGACTGTCTGAAGGTCTCAAGGACTCGATGAAGAGTTCAATTCATCAAGGAGTGTTGATGAATATGGGATCGGTTGATCTCATGGTCTGCCAGGAGAGTAGCGGAAGTATCCCATATTGCCAGATGGGCAGGGGTGAATTGATGAATTGGAATCAGCCAGAGGAGCTGACAGAGCAGATGAGACTGTTTGATAGTCTCATAAATTCAGAGATGGACTTTGATCAGCAAATACAACTGACAGCGATGGAAGAGCAGGATGATATTCTGATAATTGGGGGAATTGGGATATTCCTACCATCTGCCCAGAAGGAGGCAGAAAATTCTGTTGAAGATGATACAGCAACAGCAGATGAACAGTCGGCTATGACTGACAAAAGAAAATTAGAATTGACAATGACTGTCAAGGATAAATTGGAGCAGGTGTCTGAGACTGCCCAAGTACAATCAGAAATGGACAAAGAAGAAAGCGAGCATTCCGAGGAATGGCTCAATGCATTCAGCATTGAACCTATGAGACTGCAACAAGGGAATTTGCAGCAGAAGCAGCAGAAGAGGATGACGAGCATTCTGAGTAATGGCTCAGCATTTTCAGCCTTGAAGCTGAAAAGAATGCAACAGAGGAGGTTGCAGGAGTAGAGGAAGAAGAAATAGATAGCATTTGTTTTGTTTATCTGTGGGATCAAATTGAAGCCCTGGAAGAGAGGGTGAAAGTGCAGGGAAGGCACATCCAACAGGTGAAGTTGGAAATAGATGAGGAAGGCATGGGAGATCATGATGATCTGCCCAATGGCCAAAACTTTTTGCAGCTGAGGAGACTACAAAAACAATACCAACCACTAGAGCAGCTGGATGAGGTGATAGAGGACATCAGAGAGCTGATGTTGAAGTCAGCAGAAACTTCCAGCGAGGAAAGGCTGAGCAGAAGAGAAGAAGCAGCGCAGCAGCAGCAACAGCAATAGGAAGATGGAGCAGATGGAAAGCTTCAGATATTTGTTTGGGATCCAGGAGGATTTCCAACAGCTCAGAGGGGAAGTGCATGAGCAGGAGCTCATGATTTTGCAGTTGTGGAGCATGATGCAGGAGCATCTCTCCAGGTCATCCAGCCAGCTAGCCAGCCACGTCCGCGAATTCAGATCGCGCATTTAAGAGAGGCGCAGCCTCATTTGAAATTTGAAATTCAATCTAATTAAATGTGCTTAGGCTGGTGAGCCATGGAAGCCGTTCCTTTGTGCAGGTGTTAGATAGGATTGGCTTAAATGCCAGATCTGGCTGAGATCTAGATCCAGGCGCTGGACTAGACAACCATTGAATGTAAATTTAATAGGGTAGGTGAAATCCTGGAGGGAAGCGCTCGATTGAGCCCCTCATTGTAAAAGAGATTTTTATATCTCATTTTGAGTTAGTTGATATAGTGAGGGATTTGTATGTAGAGTAGAGCTGAGAGAGCCGAGGAGAGATCAGGACCACCATTGTAAAGATACAGGCATTTTCCATTTGTTAATATATAACAGAGCAGTTTTTCCTGCATTTCTGTGTCATATGGATGTCTCTGTGTGTTCCATATATATGCTGTATATGTATGTTGATATATTCTACAGGAGTTAGTTTGATTTCAGTTTGAAGGTCTTTGAGGCTTCACGCCAGGAGGGTGTGACAGAACGCTGCGGGTTCTGAGAGCCGTGCCCAGAGGATGCACTTCTGAACTCTAAGGAGTCAGACAAAGACATGCTGAGGCACAGAACTGAAGTCAATAACTCAGGAAGAAGATGTGTGAGGTTACTGAACACCTCAGGAGGTAAGGCTGTGTGGGTGAGAACACAGTTGTAGACAGAATCGTGGATGATTCTGTGAGAGCTCTGCCAAGTGGGCATTGAGCGTGTGTACAGGAGTACACAAAGGAGGGAACTCTGCTGAGAGTTCAGAAGAGAACAGAATCACTGAGGATTTTGGGAGCTCTGCCAGGTGGGCATTGAGCGAAGTGCGTGAGTGCATAAGGAGAAAAAAATTGTTGAATGTTCTGGGAAAGAGAAGGTACTTCGCCAGGAGGCCGTCGAGGAAGCGTGCGGATAGGCACGTAAGGAGAAAAGAACTCTTTGATTTCTAGAAGTTGAAGAAGAGTCCACTGAGGGACTTTTGCTGGGTTGTTGAACACCCATAAAGACTCAACGAGAGGGTCGTTTGAGCAGGATAGCCAGAAGGGCATCTAAGTATTCTCCATCTGAGGGAGAAGAAGGATAAAATCCCCCCAAGGGGTCTGAGTGTTTACGGAAGCTCAGAAGAGATAGCACGTTGGGTGCGTGAAGAATCTACAGAGGCGCAGGAGTCAAAATAAATCCTTCAGGAGGTCGAAGGAAGAGAAGCTCTGGAGGAACAACGCTTTTATGCGCAACATCGAAGCTCAAGATTCAGGAGTTTGTCGAGGGGGAAGAAACAAGGGTCGAGGCCTTCGGGGAAAATTGAAGTTCTGCCAAGTACAGGAAGAAAGAGCGTAGAAGCTCAGGAGGAGAAACATCAGTCATTAGATCAGTCGATAGATCTTGGACCGTTGGATTTCCCACGTCCAGGAAGGAGCAGGAGGAGCGTACAAGAACGAACGGTTGAAATCCTCCGAGGAGGTTTCGCGAAATCCTGACAGCCGTTGGATCGGGAGGAGTTGCGTAGAGGTTAAGCCTCAGGAGGAGCGACATCGGCCATTTGATCAGCCGAGAGGATCTGGACCGTGGATTCGTGTCTAGGAGGCAGCATAGAGAAGGCACAGAGGAGAACCGGTCAGGGCCTTTAGATCTAGGATAGATACCCGACAACCGTCGGATCTGTGGAAGCTGCATGAGGTTTAGTTATCGAGGACATCGAGGGTCCCGAAATAGCGAGTTGATCTGGACCATTCATTGGGGAGCGGACATGTGTCGCGAGGGAACCCACATCGGGGACTCAGAACCTCGTGGGTGGAAGAGCTGAAAATTTGTCATCAAGAGTCGTGAGACGCGAGGTCGCGAGGTGGCGAAGAGGAGAGAATATTGTGGTCGTCCATCTGAGAAGGACAGGTGGCGAAAGATCAGAGATCTCATGAACTCGAGACATCGCAAGTGGAAGGGTTGAGAATTTGTCGTCAAGAGTCGCGAGTCGCGAGGTCGCGAGGCGGCGAAGGAGCGAGAGGATCGGGACCGTCCATTGAAGAGGACGTGTGTCAGAGATCTAAGGATCTCGCGAACTCGGATGTTCGCCGAGTGAAAGCCCAAATACTGGGTGCTCCAAGTCGTGAGGACGCGAGGCGCGAGAAAGGTGAATAACCGTTGGATCCGGATCGCGGAAGGACCGTTGGATCCGCACGTGAGATATCCTATCGGGACCTCGCAAGAAAAGCGTCGAAGATTTAGCAGCGAGAGTCGCGAAGTTGCGAGACACGACATCCCGAGGGCCACGTAAGTAGTGTGGGCCATAGCAGAAGCCGACAAGTGGAGTACAGGAGGCACGGAGTCCTCGGGATCTCGCCGCGAGAAGTCCCGAAGTATTGGTGTTAGGATTCATGAGTTGCGAGGTATGAAGTCTCGGCGGGACAAAGGGCCATGGAAAAGTCAACTCTCGGGCGCCTCGGCACTTCGGCACATCGGGTGTCGAGAGTTGGAAAATCAAGGGTTTGAAATAGCGAGTAGCAAAGCCACGAGGGAGGTAAGGCCACAGACACGGGAGTAGTGATCATATGGTGGAAGCTTAGCCAAGAGGTCTAGCGCATAGGAGCTGAAAGCTCATCGGTAATTTGGGGATCGGGGATTCACGAGGACAGAGGGTTGCGACCATGGAAGGTCCGAAACCTCGACGCCCGACAACCATTTCCTGTGGGGAAATTGGTCATGGTCAGGTGTAGGTGCAGAGGTCGTGCCGACGGATGAAGGACCTGTGGATTGGGTCATATTTCGACAGGGATTCCACTAGGGAATCTGAAAAGCCGCTTCGCTCAATAGTGGAATTTTGATCGATCCTGAGAGCGGGTGAGTCGAGGACCAACCTCGCCTTCATCACACTTCAAGGTCAAAACAGATCATTATAGTCTTAAATACTTCTTGGAACAAAGACTATCTTCAGAAGAACAATAAAAATGGGTGACCAAGATATTGGGTTATGATTTTGAAATAGTCTATAGAAAGGGGAAGAAAACTGTTGTGGAAGATGTACTCTCAATAAAGGATGAAGATGTTGAGGTATTTCTCTATGCTATCTTCATCATCCAACCTGATTGGATAATAGAAGCAAGGGATGAATGGAAGAATGACGAAAAAGTGTGGACTCCCATTCAAAGTTTGCAGCAGGATTCTAGTGCATCAAATACATTTACATGGAAGAATGATTCACTATGGTACAAAGATCAGTTATATTTATGTAAGAACTCCCAACTCAAACAAAAGGTACTATTGGAATTGCACACCTCTCCAGTAGGAGGGCACTCAGGATTTTTGAAAACATACGATAGGGTCAAGAAGGATATTTTTTGGGATGGCCTTAAAACTAATGTTCAAAGGTTTTTGGCAGAATGTTTGGTTTGCCAACATAATAAGGTGTAAACAATTAAGACCCAGGGTCTTTTACAACCATTATCCATCCCAAGTCAGCGTTGGGAGGATGTTTCCATGGATTTCATCACAGGGTTACCGAAGTCTGAAGAAAAGAGTGTCATCATGGTGATTGTTTATAGACTGACCAAGTATGCACACTTTTGTGCACTCTCTCATCCTTTCAAAGCTAGTACAGTTTCCACCGCATTCATGGAGACAATTCAAAAGCTACATGGAGACCCAAAGATTATTGTAAGTGATAGAGATCCCATATTCCCTGAACATTTTTGGACAGAATTATTTTCTTGTTTGGGTACTCAATTGGCTCATATCTCATCCTATCATCCTAAATATGATGGAAAAACCAAGATAGTGAACAAATGTTTGGAATGCTACCTTTGTTGATTTGTCTCTGATAAACAAACACAATGGTTCAAATGGTCACCCTTGGTAGAATGGTGGTATAACACTTCCTTTCATACTGCAACAAAAATGACACCATTTATGGAAATTTATGGATACCACCCTCCTTGCATCACTTCTTCTCTAAAATAAAAATATAAGGTTCAAGCTGTGGAAGATCACATTGAGCATCAACAGCAATTTATCCAAATCTTAAAGGACAACCTGACCATGGCACAAAATCGCATGAAACAACAAGCAGATCAACATCGTAGTGAAAGAAGTTTTGAAGTAGGGGATTGGGTATTTTTAAGACTACAACCATACAAACAGATGTCCCTCAAGAAAGCCAAGAAGGATAATAAATTATCACCAAAGTATTGTGGCCCTTATAAGGAGTTTCAAAAGATTGGTACTATGGCATACAAATTGGAGTTTCCTACATCTTCACGAGTACACCCAATTTTCCATGTTTCGTGCTTAAAAAATGTTATAGGTGACAAGATCCCAGTTCAAACTATATTTCCATAACTTGACGAGGAAGGAAATATCATATTGGATCCTGAAGCCATCACTGACACAAGAATTCGCCAGCTGAGAAATAGATCCATTTCAGAGTATCTCATTAAATGGAGGAAACTACCGGTCGAATATTCCACTTGGGAAGATGAGTCTTTTATACAGAAGCATCCATAATTACTCAAGCGCTGTGGACAACACTTGTCTCAAACGCAGGGGCATGTTAAGCCCTAATATTGGCTCATTACCCCTTAATTGGGCCATATTACATTAGTAATGCTATTTTATTTATGTCGGCGTTATTCCATTAGTTGTAATTATACCTCCTAGTCTCCTATATATACCAAGGAGACATTGTCATTTGGAATCATCTTGTACTTGAACATTTATGTGGGGTAAAAGGAGGTTTCCCCCTCGAAGAGGCTTATTATCTGAAAATATCTCTTTTTCAAGGCGTTGAGTACTTATTCTGATGTTTTTCTATGCTATATTGATATTTGGTTCTTAACACAAGACAAGATAAAGTGATTACTACAGCAAGGAATTCAGTAAAATAATATTTATAACTTATGATACTCTAATATTACATATGTAAAAATGGATTTATAAATTGAATTCCTAAAGATTTGAAATTTTTATAAAATACAAAACGTTTGAAATAAAAAGTTGGATAGATTGAAATTTGTATGAATTTTTTATAAAATACAAAACGTTTGAAATAAAAAGTTGGATAGTTTGAAATTTGTATGAAATTTTCATAAAATACAAAACCTTTGAAATGAATGTGACTTGCCCGGGGAACAAGCCATGTGGCCAAGCCATGGGCATGCCCACGACTTAGCCACAAGGTTTCCCCCCCATGGCCAAGTCAAAGCCAATTTTAATAAGAGATTATCTTTGCACAGAAAAGCAGGGCATTTGAATCCAAATCTTTAACATCTGAGTGAAAGATAGTCGATTAAGCTCCTGGCCGACTACTCAGGCACAAAATAATCACTTAAATTAGTATTCTATTCCTAATATTTGATTATTAAATGTCTATATCAAATTTAAAAACTTAATATTTGATTGTTAAATGTTTATATCAAACTAACTAAATCCATATTGTTTATAAATTATTTATTAATGTCTATATCAAATTCCAATTTTTAAGTAAATCCATACTGCTTATAAATTTAATGTTTGTGTATAATGAACATATAAACATTTAATTTTTAAATTGTCTTCCTAATTTATTTTTAAATTTTATAATAAAAAAATTAAAATGTATGTTTTAAATTTTTTTCATTGTATGTAAATTTTACAAATATTCCTTTACAAATTATAAGATAGACAGTAATGTACATTAAGGAATTCCAGAATCAACAATCTGTAAAATAATATTTATAACTTATGATACTCTAATATTACATATGTAAAAAGGGATTTATAAATTTAATTCCTAAAGATTTGTAATTTTTATAAAATAAAAAACATTTGAAATAAAAACTTGGACAATTTGAAATTTTTATGAATTTTTTATAAAATACAAAATGTTTGAAATGACTGTGAATTGTCCATGGGGGGCCAGCCATGTGGCCTAGCCATGGGCGTGTTCACGTCTTGGCCTTCATTGCATTGGTAAAGTTATTTTAACTTCATTGCATTGGTAGCATACAAGGAGTAATGTGATTGGTGATTGCTGTTTTAGTTGCAAGGTTTTTATAACATAAGATGTGTGGTTGTTAAGATAATGTTATTGGAATTTTATGGTATATGTAACATATAGGATGTATTGAGATTGTTAATTAATTTCAGGGTTAGTACTATAATTGGAATTGTCCAAACTCACGGTTTTATGATATCAGAGTCTTCGATTTGATAAAGTTAGTCGCTCTGTATGTAAGTCTGTGTGTGTGATTATTTTTGTGTAAAGAATCCAGTGCCGTGTAAAGAATCCAGTGCCGTATAATGATTTTTTATTATTATTAATTCATTGGCAAGGTTATGGTAATATAAATGAATGTTGATTTATTTTATGGTAAAGTTATTGTAACTTCATTGCATTGGTAGCATACAAGGAGTAATGTGATTGGTGATTGATGTTTTAGTTGCAAGGTTTTTATAACATAAGATGTGAGGTTTTTAAGATAATGTTATTGGAATTTTATGGTATATGTAACATATAGGATGTATTGATATTGTTAATTAATTTCAGGGTTAGTACTATAATTGGAATTGTCCAAACTCACAGTTGTATGATATCAGACTCTTCGATTTGATAAAGCTAGTCGCTCTATATGTAAGTCTGTGTGTGTGATTATTTTTGTGTAAAGAATCCAGTGCCATATCAAGAGTCTTGGGACCTTTAAAGGCAAGGTTTCCACTCTTGCGACACACCTCTAAGTTCATAGCAGTAGTCTCGGGCTCTTTAAAGGCAGAGTTCCCACCACTGAGACCTCCTGACAGAGATTACTAGTTTATGCCTGAGCAGTCGGCCAGGAGCCTATCTGACATTCTCTCTCTCCAGAGAAGAGAACTAAGATTAAATGCCCTGCTTTCCTATGCAAAAATAGTAAAATATACTGCTATGGATTCTTCCATCTGTGTTCGTACTATACATAACACAGTTTGTCATTTAATGCTTGTAGTTACTTGTTGTGTGCCTTATGTCTTCTTGTGGTGTATGCCATTGTTGCGTCTTGTTAGTCGTCGGGTGGTGATGTAGAGTCGAATGTGTTGTTTCCTTTTTACACGCGCGCACATACCTTAAACAAATTTTTTTTTGCACCTGTTAAAGAGTTGTTGTCGTAACAAGGGGGATGTTACATATGGTATCAGAGCCAGTTCAACCCGCGGCTTGGGATTCGCTACGGATTTCATTGACATGATTAGATTTGATTATACTGTTGCTGATCGAGTTGATTGTGTGCGTTTAGGTAATCATGGTTAGAGGATGCCATGGAGGCAGACGACGGGGTGCTAGGGGAGGAGGCGTGACGCCTCCAGTAGCATCCACGCCTGAGGGGTCGAACCCCTAGGGAGGTGAGCAGGTTCTCGGACAGGAGCAGATAGAAGTTGGTGATGTTGTTGGGATGACGAGATATTTTCAGTGCATGTCGGAGGCACTGATCAGCTGATTGGACAGAGACGAGGCCAGGGCGTCGGCACCCGCTGAGGTTCTACCGTGTGCACCGGTCGTTACAGGTAGCATTCACCATGAACTCGAGAAGGTTAAATTTCCCGAGCTCTTTGGTGCCCTAGATGGCATCACCGCCGAGGCATGGTTGGAGAATATGGCGATGTGCTTCGCACTTCGCGATTATACCTCCAACATGAAGTTCTGCATGGCGGTCTTTCAACTGAAGGGGAGTGCTCTTATATGGTGGAAGATTCTCCTGCCGCAGCTGAACATGGTCGTTGAAGACGTGTCATGGGAACTGTTCGAGGAACAGTTCCGAGAGAGGTACCTTTCAGAGGAATTCATTGAGCATCAACTCAATGAGTTCAATGCATTACAATAGGGAGGTCGTACGGTGCCCGAGTATGAGGCACATTTCATGGAGCTTCTCTGGTATGCTCTGCACCTTAACACTGAGAAGCTCAAGGTCAACAGGTTCGTGTTTGGCCTTAACGGCAGCCTGCGTGCCAAGGTTAGGATCTTGATGCCTCAAACCTTGCACGAAGCTGTCCAAAAGGCCCTCATAGCAGAGGAGGAGCTTATCAGTGGGGGTCATACCAGGACTCCAGCGAGACCAGTAGGGTAGGGTTCATCCGATACACCGCAGCATCAGACACCAGCGAGACATATGTTGGGATATCGTGGCTTCTAGAGAGGATCCACTTTCACTACACCCTGACGTTCGACGCCTCAACAATGGGCACCTTATCGGGGACCACAGCATCAGTAGTAGCGTCACCCGCAGCAGCAGCAGTTTAGTCCTGTTCAGCAGAACAGACCTAGGTTCCAGGCCGGTGGGTCGTCATCTTCTACTTCGAGTACCAGGACTACTAGGCTGAAGAAGGGGTGTTGTACATGTGGGGAGCCACACTACCAGCGTGACTATCCTGTGGAGAGGACCAGAGTGTCTGGATCAGCCGGACCCACTACCGTGGGAGATATGGGCAAGGCCCATCGGATTCATGCGGCGGTGAATAACCATGAGGCAGAGCACTAGTCGACTGTGCTCGAGATGAAAGGTACTGTCACTGACCAGACCCTTAGTATTTTGATAGACCCAAGTGCTACTGAGAGTTTCATTTCTGGTGCAACACTAAAAAGGATTAAGGTAAAGGCAGTCGAACAGGACGAGTTTAGCTTCATAGAGATGGCTTCAGGAGCCAAACAGAAGGTTGGAGGAAAGGTTACGGGTTGTGCCCTTAACCTAGGAGAGTTTTTCACGAGGGTCAATTTGTACGTCACGATCTTAGGATCTTATGACGTCATGATTGGTATGGATTGGTTGGAATCGCATGAGGCGATACTCAATTGTAAGACGAAATGGTTGAGCTTGGTCGATGATGAAGGACAGAGACGTGTGATTGTAGGATGGAACTAGGGAGTATCCCTGAGGTTTGTCTCTTCCTTATAGTTACAAAAGAGTATGCGCAACGGGTTCAATCTTTATGCGATCCTCGTGCTAAACGAAAAGGGAGTAGCAGAAGGTCTAGAACACCTTCCAGTGGTGAAGGAGTTTGCAGATGTATTTCTAGAGGAGTTGCCTAGGATGTTGCCGGAAAGGGAACTGGATTTTACCATAGACCTGAAACCAGGGACCGAACCGATAGCAATAATTCCTTATCAGATGTCGACCCCGGAGTTGAAAGAGATGAAAATGAAACTGAAGGAGTTGTTGGACCTGGGACTGATACGCCCTAGTGTTTCACCGTGGGGTGCACCAGTTATTTTCATACGAAAGAAGGATGGATCATGGAGGCTTTGCATTGACTACCATCAACTGAACAAGGCTACGATCAAGAATCAGTATCCCTTACCGAGAATTGATGATCTGTTCGATCAAATGAAGGGTGCGACGGTGTTCTCCAAGATCGATTTGCGATCAGGGTATCACTAGTTACGGATCAAGGAGGATGACGTCCCTAAGACCGCCTTTAAGACAAGATTTGGACATTACGAGTTTACTGTTTTACCTTTTGGACTGACAAACGCCCCAGGGGTATTCATGAGTTTTATGAACAGGGTGTTCCACGAGTACTTGGACAAGTTCGACCAAGTGTTCATTGATGATATCTTGATCTACTCTCGAATGATGGAGGAGCATGATGAGCACTTGCGCTTGGTACTACAGTGTCTACAAGAGCACAAATTGTATGGGAAGATGTCCAAATGCTCTTTTTATCAATCGAGGATTCACTACTTAGGGCATGTCATCTCCGACGAAGGTATCGCCGTGGATCTAGCCAAGGTTGAGGCTATTATGGAATGGCCTGCGCCGACGAATGTCACAGAAGTGCGTAGTTTTATGGGTTTAGAAGGATACTATCAAAAGTTTGTCGAGGGATTTTTGAAGATAGAAAATCCGATCACGGAATTGCAGAAGAAAAGAAAGAAGTTTGTTTGGACCGAGAAATGCGCGGAAGCATTTAGAAGGCTTAAAGATTTGTTGACCACAACGCCGATACTAAAGGTCCCTGACATGGACGCAGACTTCTTGGTATGCACTGACGCATCCAAGGAAGGTTTAGGCGGAGTCTTGCTGCAAGACGGACGAGTAATTTCTTACATTTCGAGGAAACTGAGAAGGCATGAGGAGAACTACGCGATGCACGATTTGAAGTTATTAGCCATTGTATATGCCTTGAAGGTTTGGAGACACTACCTTGTTGGATGAAAATTTGAATTAAGGACTGATCATTGTGGAATACAACACATTTTTACGCAAAGCGACCTGAATGCGCAACAACGACGTTGGTAGGAATTGCTTAGCGAGTACAACTTTGTGATTACTTACATAAATGGAACAGTAAACCGAGTGGCTAATGCTTTGAGTCGGAGACCACGCATCTTCTCGGTGTTTCCTCTTCAGATGAACTTACGTGAGAAAATTCTCACTTTACAGCGTGACGACGAATGGTACCTAGAGGTCGAGGGTTTTTTCGGACAAGACACAATGATGGTACCACGATATGAGGGATTTTCTTTTGATAGTGATGGGTTATTGAGGTTTAGAGGTCGGATTTACATACCGCCAAATGACGAGTTGAGGATGTTGATCCTGAGCAAGGCTCATAGAGAAGTTTACATGGCTCACCCAGGAGTCACGAAGATAAGGGAAGAACTTAAACCCTTATTCTTCTAGAAGGGAATGAAGTCTGACATAGTCAACTTTCTGGCTAGATGTCTAGAGTGTCAGCAGGTAAAGGCTGAATATAGACACCTGACAGGATTACTTCAACCACATGCCATTCCGGAATCTAAATGGGAAGTTATTTCGATGGATTTTATTGTTGGATTTCCACTGACAGTAAGGAGACAGGACTCAATTTTTGTAGTAGTAGACACTCTGACGAAGAGTGCTCACTTTATTCCTGTGCATATGACATATCAGGCACCTGACATAGCGAGAGTTTTCATCAGTGAGATTGTGAGGCTGCATGGCATGCCTAAGAAGATTATATTCGATCGAGGATCGATGTTTACTGGACGATTTTGGACAAGTTTCCAAGAGGCCTTGGGAACCCAACTTAATTTTAGTAATGCGTATCACCCAGAGACTGACGGACAGACCGAATGAATGAACGAAACCTTGGAAGACATGTTGCGCATGTATGTGATGGACCAACAAAAGCGTTGGGAGGAATAATTGCCTCTAGTGGAGTTCGCTTACAACAACAGTTACCAGAGCACCATTAAGATGACGCCTTTTGAGTTTCTTTATGGCGCCTTATGTCTTCTTGTGGTGTATGTCATTGTTGCGTACACCACAAGAAGACATAAGGCGCACAACAATTAACTGCAAGCATTAAACGACAAACTATGTTATGTACAGTACGAACACAGATGGAAGAATCCATAGTCATAGATTTTACTATTTCTGCACAGGAAAGCAGGGTGTGTAACATCCCGCTCTGGCGCACTGAGAAAACCTATTATTTAAGGACACTTGCTCGCAAGTGATCTGGAATTTTATGATGTTAGACCATTTATACTTGATTATGATGCAATGGACAGATGACATGATGTGTTACTATTTGATGTGGACAGGTGTTATTGACTCAGTTTTATTGAGTGTGCAGGGTTTTTGACCTTGAGGATGCAGAGGCATCAGGGAGTGTGCTTTTGGGTTGATATGTTTACTATGATGTTTCATTTGATTTGATGATTTGATGTTTACATTTCTGACATGATTGTTGATGATGCAGGCTGACGATAGCTTTCCGACCAGACTCACATATGGAGTAAAGGGGCCACACACGATTTGCAGAGAGGTTGAGGGAGAGGGGTGGACAGCAGCCCTGCCACCGCCTACTAGCACTCCCACCGTGGCTCGAATTGTAGGTTAACGATTGCCTAGTTCGAGAGGATCCACGATGCCGTGAGGGAAGACTACGATAGTCTCTCACAATGATTCTAAGGGGCACGCAATAAGGCAGGGGCCTTATTCCTGAGAACCCTTAGTCTCCCACAAGTTCACCTGGTAGAGTGTTGACTCCAGGGGTTATAGATGTCTACCAATTAGTCCAGTTGGTGAGTGGCACCCTTGGAGCACGTGGTGCATCCTGAAGGGCACGTCGCGCAAAAGAAACTCAGTTGGCGAGTGGCACCCTTGGAGCACGTGGTGCATCCTGAAGGGCACGTCGCACAAAAGAAATTCGAGAGGCGAGTGGCACCCTTGGAGCACGTGGTGCGTCCTGAAGGGAACATCGCAATAATGTGGATGAAGGAGTCATCCTAAATATCCCTAAGTCATCAACACCTGAATAAATCCTCAAACATTTCCCCTAACTAGGCGTCGCCAGTTCAGAAATTGAGCCCTTTGTCCAAAAAAAAAAAAACATAATTCAAGACTATACATTAAATATTCTTTCCCCCTATGTTTTGCAACCTCCACCTAATCCAAGGAGTTTCCTTCCTTAATCAAATACTTAAAACAATTCCTCCGATAATTGAATTCATAAAGTAATTCCGTCCTTAATTGTGTACATAAGGCCTTTCCTCATTCCCAGTAATAAGCTTGATAATTTATCTTTTAGTGAAGGTACTGCTACTTCGCCCTAACATAATAAACAAAAATTAACCATCTCCTAATAACAATGCCATTATATTCCAGCTCACAGTAGCTCAGCCATTCAAATAACATTAGAAATTTAATTTCCTACTAGATAGCATTAACAATACATGTGCTAATAATAAAATTAAACAAAAAAAAACCCACTTAAGCTAATGTGAGCCTTCCTAAAGTGTGTAGGGTAAAATAAAGAGATTTAAGAAATTAATTCATTTAGGTGGTTGTCAATTTGAAAGGAAGAAATTAATTAGTTAACTAATGGGAGATTAAAAGAAAAATATATTTATATATATATGAATTTAAAAAAATATAATGAAAAAGATGCTTAGCGCCTTTACCTTATTGAGTTTTCATAAAAATACAAAAAAAAAAAAGAAAAAAAAGGGGGAAAACTGAAAAGAAATAGGATTTAGGGTTTTTGAGGAAAAACCTAATGGGATTAGGTCAAAAGGAGGATAAAAGAGAGGGGATGGGGGAAAGAAAGGGAGCTGCTAGGAGGTATTGTTATGCTGCCAAAATGGCAAACTGGACTGATTGCTTGTAGGAGTTGGGGATTTTCTCAACTGACTTGAGTGGTAGCTCAGCCTTGGAGGCGAGCTGGGAAGCTAGGCTACTATCTGGATTGTGTGTGGCCCCTTTGCGGCTCGAGGGGCTGAGGGGGAAGGAGAGTACCCCTAGCGTTTGGCTGGGAGGTACCGGTGAGTCCTCTATGGTTGGCACGGAGCAGGATTGCACGAAACGCGCGGACAAACCTTCGGAGGAGGCGAACAGGCAAAGGTACGCCCTTCGGTAGAATGAAAGACAGTGTAATAGTTATTGTCTACATTCTAGATTGTGGTTATGTTTTTATTTTATTTTCAATACTCAGGTCTGCATAATGTTTTATTCTCATTCTGGATGGCGTGAATTTTATTCTACGACTGTGTAAAATAGCTATTGACCTCGTCCTTAGGCGAATCTGGACTGTGTAAATAAAATAGAAATTGCTTCGGGGTTTATATCAACGTTTGTGGGTCAAAATTTCTTTGCGTTAGGGTTACATTTCCTAGCTGTGTTATTGTGATGTTTCCCTGCGTTTGGGGTTAAATGCATCCTGCGATTTTATAAAAATTCTCTACGTTCAAATTTTCCCTTGCGTAAGGCGCGTGAGCCGAGCGTGCTCTCTGAGGGAGCTGGGCGTCATGTGCCTTGTTTTCCGGCGATTTTCATTTTCCACTATCCAACTCCAGTACTCTATTCCGAGAGCATCACATGGCTTATCATTATTGCAGTCCGCATACGACCGGGTCAATAGAGAGATTTGAAATCATTGTCTGTCACAGGAATGTTTCTTATTAAAACCTCTGGCAAACCTCATAAGAAAAATGGTGTTGATCGTGTTACATCTTTTGCGTCCGGACTCATTTACAGGTAAGGAAAAAGAAAAAAAAAACCCACCTTTCCCAAAATAACTCAGTTTAGATTTGTTGCGAGAAGGGTAGTTTAGACTGTAAAAGTTTATGGCTAGTTGCCATTATTCTCTTACTTCTTGGTTACGATAAGGTTTTTTTGTATAGAGATCATATAGCTCATTCTGTTTGTTTGCAAGGAAAAAAAAATGATTACCATATTTTGGTATCTACCCTGATCTTACTTTTTAAAATCTTTTCTTTCTTCCTTGTTGGTCGAGCTAGGCCCTCATCTGAGCGTTAACCTAAGTCCTCTTTAATGAGGGTATTAAAACTTACAGTTCGTCGGATACCTTGTGCCTGCGTCGTAAATATGCGTGCGCCTTAAACCCCTATCAATACCTACCCTGCGTGCGCCGTATTTGCCTGCGTAGCTCAGTATCTCCTGACCGCCCGATTTTAGACTTCTTCCGTCAGAGCCACCTGGCTTCATTTTAAAGGCGAACCTTTAAGTTAACCTATCCATTGAAGAGTTGGCCACTGATTCAAGTTGGGCGGGTAAATGATCTAAATTATGATTCAGATTGTTTCCCTAAATTTAGGTACAACGACAATAAATTGGTTTAGTTTTTATATTGGGCATTGCTTATTATTGGGAATATTTATTTTGTCTTAAAATGTATGGTTGATATCATACAAGTGTATTGCTTATTTCCTCATTGAATTTCGTGCTATAAAAAGTGATAAAAGGGATTATTATAAGTGAGTGTTGATTAACACTTCATTCTGTTATGAATTGGTTTAGTTATATATTTGGGCGTTGCTTTATATTGGGAATATTTATTTAGTCTTAAAATGTAGTGGTTGATATCATACAAGTGTATTGTTTATTTCCTTATTGAATTTCGTGCTATAAAAGGTGATGAAAGGGTTTATTATAAGTGAGCGTAGATTAACACTTCAGTCTGTTATGAATTGGTTTAGTTATATATTTGGGCATTGCTTCACATTGGGATTTATTTGTAGAAGTCCTCGAAACGAGAATGAATGGTGGTCTCCACTTGATTAGCGAATATATGCTGTTGTTTTCCTTTCATTAAAAATGGCTTCATGATTTTTATTTATAAATAAGGAGATATCGCTCATTTATCTTTCCATGTATAGAATTGGTTGAGAAAAAGGTGGTTTTTAAATTAATATAAATTAGTGGGATATGAAAATTGTAATTGAAATAGGTTAGAGTTGTTTTCCTTTATTTAATTAATCAAATGAAGGATACTTTTTACATCTTCGTGGTGCGTGCATTGACCTTTCCAATGTTGTTTTAGGTTATGTATAGTCCCCTAAATTGAAGACCTATACATCAAATATATTTGGTATGCACCAGCCTTGGGTTTAGATTCATCCATTGAAATCATGTGGTTTTTAATTTAGATGACATAATGGATGTGTGAATCTTGATGATATTTAACAAGGATTCTTCTAAGGATATATATACATTTATATTGTTACATTAGGATTTAGTTTAAAGAATGGTTCTCGTCTTATATAATGTAGTTTGGGTTTAGTGTTATGAAATGAATGAAATAAAGGTTCCGTTTCATAGAGTTGGATTCTATATATGTGCTAATGAATGTAATGTAATGTGACTATATGTTAAATGAACGAAAAGAAGGTTCCGTTTCATAGAATTGGATTCTATATATGTGCTAATGAATGTAATGTAATGTGACTATATGTTAAATGAATGAATAAAGGTTCCGCTTCATAGAATTGGATTCTATATATGTGCTAAATGTGACTATATGTTAAATGAATGAAATAAAGGTTCCGGTAATGAAATGCTATGGTAAATGGAATGTTAGTGGTGTATGTTAGTACCATAAATTATAGGAGGCTAACGTCCAATACTGTCTATGTTCTTGATAATGTGAGTGTAGTGCAATCTTCTAATATCTATGTTGTCTTTGGGGTAATATGGTTGTCATGTATGGAAGGGGTAAGTAGCCTTACGGTTCTTGATAACACGTTTAGGGTCGGATCACTTTCAGGGTTAGTACTAAATGGAATTGTCCAAACCCAAAGTCGTAGGATATCAGACTCTTCGATTTGATAAAGTTAGTTTCTCTGTTTATAAGTCTGTGTGGGTGCTTATTTTTCCCGTGTAAGGAATCCAGTGCTGTATCAAGAGTTGCGGGCCCTTTAAAGGCAGGGTTCCACTCTTGCGACACACCTGACCGAGATTGCTAGTTTCTGCCTGAGCAGTCGGCCAGGAGCCTATCTGACCTTCTCTCTCTCCGGAGCAGAGAACTAAGATTAAACGCCTTGCTTTCCTGTGTAGAAATAGTCAAATCTACTACTATGGATTCATCCTCCTGTGTTCGTACTATGCATAACCTAGTATGTCGTTACCTGTTGCAGTCACTTGTTGTGTGCCTCATGTCTTGATCGCTAATGCCTGCAATCGCTTGTTGTGCGCCTTAGGTATGCTTGTTGTGATCATCGGGTTGCGTCCTATTGGTCATCAGGTGGTGACGTGAGTCAAGCGTGTCTGTCTCCTTTTACACGCGTTCACCCACCTTAAAAAAAAATAAAAAAAATTGCACTAATTACTAGAGTTGGGTCGTCGTAACGGGGGAGGGTTGTTACATATGGTATCAGAGCCGGTTTGACCCACGACTTGGTATTCACTACGGCTTTCGTTGACATGAGTTGATCTTATTATACTATTGTAGATCGGGTTGATTGGGTGCGTGCATGGTAATCATGGTTAGAGGACGCCGCAGAGGCAGACGACGAGGTGCTAAGGGAGGAGGCATGACGCCTCCAGT
>ML801887.1:37435-79708 GCA_009831015.1 Picea engelmannii | reverse complement strand
AAGAAGGCCATTTGAATCTAAATCTTTAACACCGTAGTGAAAGATATTCAATTTGGCTCCTAGCTGACTGCTCAGGCATAGACTAATTGTAATATCCCCCAAAATATATTATTATTGAAGTCGGAATACACTTAGGAATTTATATCCGGTTTTGACAAATTCAAATTTGGAAAATTATTGCCATTTATGGCAATTCCAAATTTGAAATTTGGTTAATTGTAATTCATTATTGTGACTGTTGGGCAAAGATTTGATTTTCCCAACCAACTCTTTGATTATGACACTTGTAAGAAACAAATATTTTATATATTTATTGCTGAGAGACAAATGGAACAGCCAAGTTGAAATCAACTGACCATGACTCCATGAGTGGGGAACATATTGGAACTACCTCATGGTTTAATGTTACAAGTGGAAAATCAGAAATTTGGCCATTGGCAGCCCTTGAAAATCAGGGATTTGTAAAGCTGGAAAAATTCCCAAGGGGGAAAAGACCTAGGCACAAGATGCTTTTGCATATATATAATATGGGAGGAGGCAGGACGTTGCCTAGTATGCTGGGAAAAAGAATATCACTTGATGTTATGAGTACTTTTTTTTGAATGTGAGGCAAGGAGAATTATCTGATCTGAAAGAAGAATAAACGTCCGCATGGATTCATGGTCAGGCTAGGGGGTGAACAAAGCAAGTAGATTGGTTGTTTCGTTCTATGGTTGGGTGGAACTTGGCTATTCCATTTGTTGTCCCAGTACCTGGTTCAAATATGTACTTCTACTTTCCTTATTGATTTTTTTTTATTGATTAAAAGGCTAATTAGAATGAAATGAATTGTAGAATGAGCCTTTGAAGTTTGTTTTTTATTTAATGAGTAAAGTTAAGAAAGATATTGTGTGTTAATTGTTGTAGGTACACGTGATACACCTGTAAGTTAAATAAAATAGAAAAATTATTACTGTGTTATTTATAACCCCTTCTAGGCATATGAATATATACATACAGGTACTCAGTCTTTAAGGATCCTTGAATTGTGAAAAATGCTAAATATAATTCTCGAAGTGTGTGTGTGTGTGTGTGTGTGTATATATATATATATATATATATATATATATGTTGTTGTAGATTCAAATATAAATAGCTATATAAATATCTAAGGAACATTAGATTTTACAAATACCAAAGTGAAATTAAGAATGAATACAAGAATGAGAAATACATATATGTATATGTTGTTGCTCGTACAAAACTTTAGTGCCAAATAAACACCTTAACACTAATATGCAGGAATTTTTTTAGACACTTGGGCCCCATGAATTTTTCAAGTAATCATCCTTTGTTAAGGTTGTGCCAAAGCATAAAGAATTGCTACAGTTTTTCTTTACCGCAATAAAAATATAAGTGGAGATTTCAATTTTTATACAATACTTATTATAGAGGCTACTCAATACATCACAATAATTTGTTTGATTTATAGACAGTCTATGTGTTTTATGTAACATACCTCCCATTAGTTACGACAACAAACATCTTATAACAAGTGCAAATTTTTTTTTTGTGTGTGCGTGTGTGTACAAGGGTAATAAAGACATTTTTCTTTGCCTCGCAACACGACGATGCACATGACACATGCAACTACGACCACAACATAACGACCTAAGATGCATATCAAGCATCTGGAAGCAAAGAATGACAATCAACTGACAACAAAAATAAGACTGACTACCCGCCTGTCCTACCCTGCAATGGTTAGAACCTCCAGGACACATAAACAACGCTCAAGCCTAGGTTCCCATCGATTTTGACCATTTAAGGTCTCAGGGCTGGCGACTGTTTTAAGGAACATGGAGGTGTCTACATCCCACCCCAAAGTACAAGTCCAAGCCGATAAGCTAAAAGACAACATCAAGATCGTCCGAGACACTTCACTCCACAATAATCAATTCTATAAATCTTTCAAGAATATTTGAAGTCGGCCCTTTAAAGTATTTTTCATAAGGTAGACATTGAAACACTTTATTCACGCACAAATGAAAACTATGGTATTTATACAAGGTCACACATTAAACCCTCTTACACTAAGAATTGTTACAATAAATTTGATGACGTAGGAAGTAAATAACCGTCTACCATACATTACATTGACATTCCCTTGTGCACAAGAATTAAAATCTAACATTATTCAATATGTCATGCAAAACCTTAATTTTCAGGTGCGCAAGATATAAACAAGTTTAAGGCCATCAACCAAAAATAAACTAGATGAAAAACTAATTATGTAGAACCACCCTCTACTACATAAATCCCGATGCGTAAGAAGCCCAACATATATGATTATCATTCACAACATACAATCCATTGCGCAAGAAGCGAGAAATTAAAACCATCAATATTGCATACACATTGTCTTAAGGCGCCATCTAAATCAACATTAAATAGAATCCAATAAGCCAGTCTGAACTTCGACATGGTTAAAAATATAAGTAACATGAATTGTAGGCTATCTAACTTGACTAAAATTTTAAATGAGCCATTAAGCAAATGGACATTAAATGCAACCAGTCTAGCAAGGTGAAATACGAAACCCATCTTTAATCCAACACTCCTTCTAACTAGCCATTAATCATGATGACAATAGCATCCATTTCAAACTAGAAGGCTACCATTTAAAATAAATAGTGAAGCAATAATAAAATCCCTTGTCACAAAGCAAGCTACCAAGGCATTTTATAACATGGCGTTAATTAATAAATGACCTATCAATTAATATAACACTAACAATACTAACTATGTCATGGAAGGAAACATCATGGAGACATTATTAACTCAATACATTCCAGCAATAGTCTGACTACATTAACACATACCAATTCCAAATATGCATTTACCAACATTAATAAGGCGCATAATCATACATCGTGACAAGGGTGCAAGTAGGGACAATAATTTCACTAGGAGTGAGTATGGATGCAAAGAAAGTTAAAGTTTTATAACTATTTTATTTTATTCCCCTTTTTCAAGGGCACGGGCTCCATTCATTTACACTACCTGGATGCCCAATTTTTGACAAAAGAAAGGGGAAGTGTTCAACTCATTAACCAAAAGGGGTAAAGTTACTAATTCTGTAATTAAGGAACATAATTCTTTTAATTAGAAAGTTTCTCCTAAGTTTGAATTGAAGGATTAGATTGTTTTTGTTCTTGTCTAAATTGCAAAAACAATGATAGTTATAACATGCAACTAATATTCCAGAAATCAACTAAATTTTAAAGAGGAAGAACTTCGTTTGCCAGGAACGGAATTCGAACAACGTTGCCAGGAACAAAATCCAGGAACGAAATTCGGTCATCATTGCCAGGAATGGAATTTTCCAGAACAAATTTATAGAAACAATTTCACAAAACTTAATTGCCAGAACACATTTTTCAGAAACAATCTTACAAAACAAAATTGCCAGAATGATTTTTTTATAAACAATCTTACAAAATGAAATTGCCAGAACAAATTTTACAGAAACAATTTTACAAAACGATTTTCCATTATGTAATGTCTATAAAATCGTTGTATGAGTTCGCTATCAGAAATGAAATTGCTATCATGGATTCACTATATACATTGTTTTCGTAAATGGAAAATCACAATTATTACACATTAACACTATTCAAAGGAATTCTACACATTAACACATAGTAATAAATTAACTACGATTATACCGCTTCCATGTATATACAAAAATGAATTATAACTATACCAGGGATTGTCAACGGATTATAAAACTACACCACAATAAATTAAATATGAATATACAACATTCATGTATATACAGCCATGAAGAGTCAATGCAGAAGGCATAAGGATCATAGTGGTAAGTATTAAGTATGAATATCTGGGTAATATCACCGTAGTATTATAAAAACACTATTTCAAATGCTAGAGATAATGCCATTGGTTTATTCTCCCTATTCGCGTAATTGAATTTCAATTCTATTTACTGTAATCACCACTTCAATTGCTATAGTAGAAATAAAATGTCAATCCATCGCAGGAGTAATATGATATTACAGTGTGTCGACGCCAGGAAAATTGCGGTGTATTAACCATAAGGATCCAAAACAAGGAACAATAAAACCCAACCAGAACACTGTGTGAAAACTGGTGGAAGGCAGTGTAAAATGCCATGCAATACGTGGGGAAAATGTTGTCTAAAAAGGAGAATCACAGAGTAAAATTTATCCATGCATGCATAAAAACGCAGTCAATAATGTGAAAATGTAGGAATGTCTAAAGAGATAAAAAGGCGAAGTAAAATGAGATAACAATAGATATAAACATGCCAAGTTCATGGTAAAACCTTGCCAACAATCAAATTCTGCAGGGTAAAAAAAAAATGCATCAGGACGCAAGACAAACAATCAACCAAGGACAATAGCAGAGGTAGACAGATGAGTTCATCCTTCGATTCACCATCCTTGCACAGAAAAGGAGGGCGTTGAGATCCATAGGTATTTTAACGCTAAGGTGACAACCGTAGATCAGACTCCTAGCCGACTGCTCAGGCGAGGAATGGCGTGCTAGGGATGAAGGGAAACAATCTCAAGGGTCACAGTCAACACCACAAGGCTATCAAGTCATGTGGGGAACGAAGAACATGGGAGTAAAAAATTATCATGCTAGGCTAAGAACAGTTTCAGTCATCGAATTTTTAAAATAACTGAGTTTAACTACCCATTAACCATGCAGATCCAAATCATAAATCCTACAACATTCTATCATTCAAATGAAAAGCGTATCATTTCTTGCTTGCCTACTCCGAGTGTCATCCCTGCGCTCCGTGCAACTCCCACTCGCCGACTGTCGAGACCTCACTGGTACCTCCCAGCCAATGCTAGGGGTACTCTTCTTCCCCCTTATCCCCCTGAGCTGCAAAGGAGCCACACACACTATCCATAGGTTACGTCTAGCTCCCATCTCACCTCGCAAGGCCGAGCTACCACTCCTCTTCGAGCTGGGTATCCCAACTCCCACAAGTAAATCAGTCAATTTGATATTTCTCCATCGTAATTTTACGCAAACAGAAGATCCTCCTTCATCCTTCTCCTTCCTTTATTTATAGAGTTTCGAACTTCCTTTCTTTCCTAAAATCTCAATTAATTAAAGTTTTAAAAATAAATTCCTAAAATTTCCTCTCTGTACAAGTGTCCCTCATCCCCTACAATCATTCATGAATTAATTCATTTAATTAAGTAATTATCTTTATTTCCCTCACCCACCTAGAGTTACTCCTAGAATCACTCCTAGGTGTCCCTAGATTCCCTTACAGGTTTCAAAGGCTTTCCCTATTATGAAATTGCTAATTCAGTTTAAAATTAGAAAGTTCTTAAATGTAGATTCTTTACTAAGTTGACTTCCCGCTTTTCCCCTTAAGTCCCCCTTTTTCCTTTTTATCTTACCTCCTTTCCCTAGTTTCTTATTTTGATTTTCCTTCTTTCCTCTTTTACTTATAACTCAAAAAGGCAAGTGTGTAATATAACCCCTTTTCCCTTTTATCATTAATTTAGTATCTTTTTTTTATAATTATCAAAAGATAAAATAATTAATTCCCTCTTTACTTTTTATATCCACAGATTTTATTTCTTATGAATAATTTTATTTCTTACTCCCTTCATGTTACAAAATTTTATGAAGACAAAATTTTATTATTATTATTATTATTTTTTTAAGTTAGACAAAATTTTACCTCTAGCGAAATTTTAGACTTAGAACTTAGATTTTGTATTGGGCGACATTTAATTAGGGAAATTGTTGTAAAATTTCTTAACCTGTTATTTGTCTTATGTCCATCTAGGTTAATCCCTCTATAATCATCAATGCGATGTGCCCTTCAGGATGCACTAGGTGTGTTGTTCCTGAGTTTATACTTTAAGGCTGTAAAGTATACCGATAAGGCATCCGTAAAATGTTTAAAGAATTAATTTGAGAATAAGAAATGAAAAGGAAGGGTGAAGCAGAATCAATTTCTCAACTATCTCTGTCTAGCTTCCTGTTGTTCTTGGATGCTAATATATCTCTCAATAGCATCCCATGAACATTCGAATTCGACCCGTTGGTTGTTGTTTTTAGAATGGTATTAAATAGGTTCAATGCAATGTTGGTTTGATCTCGAAGGCCAGGTTCAATGTTGGGTTTTCTGCTACTTGGAACAATCATGGAGGATAAGATTTTATTTTATCGTGAAAGAATTTTAATCAAATGTTACTTCAAATTTTAAAGAGATGAGAACAAGAAAAACAATTTTAAAATTCAAAAAACTAACATAGAAACATTCGAGGCCATTTCCTGGATTTGCAACAATTTTGTAATTATAAAATGACAAAGAAGTACTATAGAAAAATATGAGGCTTCAATCAAGAAAGAATCTCATACTTATGACAGGTAACAAAAAGAAAGGAAAGCAAGGTTTCTAATGAAAAGTTAAGTATTAAGGTTCAAATGATTAACAGGTCTTAAAATCATTGATAGCAATTTCAGAGGAAAAGTTGTAAATAATTTGATGTCCAAATCAATCTGAACTATATACGATATGTTTACAGGTAACTTCAAGTTGATTTATTCATTAGAAAAACATTGAATGAAAACACAATAAAGTATAGTAAACAGGGTTGAAGAACACATAGCTACAAATTTGCAGGATTCAGAATCTCGTCTGTAATGTATATTATGATGGATTGGAAAACTATTAATACAATCGGCTCTCTCCAAAAATCAGAAGCCTTTTTTTAGTCTTTAGAAAATACATTTATACATCTTCATCAAAAATATTTCGTTGGTGACTAACCAACTTCCTAATATTACGGTTACATATAAGGATAATGTCAACCGTTTACATTTTCTATCTAAAAACCTTTTTAAACAATATGTTGCTATGCTTGTGCTAACGAACTTCTTTTCTCCACTTCAAGACACTAAACACATTTTCCCAAAAATTTCACAAAAGTTCTGGGAGCATCTGGTATCTCATTTGTTTCAAACAGGAAAAGTCTTTTCTGTAATTCAGGCAAACGATTCTCTATCATCTTTTTTGTGAACTTAATAGTTTGCAACTTTAAGTTCGGCGTCACCATCCATTTGTTGATCTCTGTGATATTGATTAATTTAATTTTTGAAATCTCTATCTTCATTTCCTCCAACTCTTCTTTGAACCTTAGCTGGTGCTTGGCAATATTAATCTCACCTAATAATCTGGGACAGTCATCTGTTCCGATATTCAATGAAGCTTTTTCTAAGAGATCAAAAATTCCCTGGCAATCATCATTGACCTCTCTGGTTATTCTTTTATATTCAGCCATGTTTGTTTCCCACACTTTTAATATTATGTCCCCTTTAACCTATTCAGAAATGGATAATTTTTGAATGTTTCCAACTTCCTCCTTTGTTGAGAAGGCCACTACCTTTTGAAAAGTCGTTCTAACCACTTTCGCTTCCCTTTCCTTCTGGAAAACATTTTCCAAGGATTTATTTGTCTCTTGAAAATAATTCTGGACTATTTCCAAATTCAAAAATACTTTATGTTGTCTTTCTTCTGTTTTCAAATATATCTCCAATACTTGTGTCCTGAAAATTTCGAGTTCTACTACTTGGTTAGTAATAGAACTAATTTTATCTTGAAACTTTTTATTATCTTCTTCCATATTTTGTACCTGTTTTTGAGTGACTTGTATTATTTGTTTTGCCTCCTCTAAGTCTTTTTTCAATTTCTGAATTTCTTGCATATCTTTTAGTCTAGCTTGTTCTAGACCTTTTTGTATTCCCCAACTGATATTTCTCTCAGTTTCTTTTAATTTGTCCTGTAACTGAATTATTGTTTGGTCATTTTTTTCAAGCATGCTTGTTAAATTGCCAACAAAATATATATGCTGATGCTATAGCACCCATCGTACCTTCTAACTCCGTAGCAAATTCTCCATCTTTGAGCTTCTTTCCATCTATAATAACCCTATGATTTTTAATCATCCCTTCTCCTCTTGGATGAATTTCCTGTTTCAGGACTGCTCTTCTCTTTTTACTGAAAAAGTAATCTGACGTGGGAATTTCATCTCTTGAAATCGGCTCTAGATCACTGACATATAAAACTCCTTCATGTGGGGATCCAAAAGTTGACTGCAATGGAGTTAAGGAGGTGATAGGACTACTGAGCTCTGTTGATGTTGTTCCTCCTATATTTTCTGGAACATCGTTAAGAATTTATGGATTTGTTTCCAGCCCTTTTCCTTTCTCTGTCTCTGATTCTCTTGTTTGAGAACCCTCTGTGTCTTGGGAAGGTATTTTAGAATCCTTCACCTTGCCTTTGGTATTTTTTTTGTCCTGTGTATTAGTTTCAGACCCTGGAGGGGGCCCTTCCTGTTCTGGAGGTGGGGTCGAAACTTCACCCTGCAAACTCTTGGGTAGGCAACTTTTCCTATGGATCTAAAAAGATGCAAATCTGGTCTGTGAGTCAGGTGGCATGGCCTGTACTTTGCTCAGTACCTCTTCATAGGATTTAACATCCTTAGATATATCATCATAAATAGATGTTTCATGTTCATACGCCTTTAGATTTCAATGTATAAAATGCCTACTTATTACTTGGTAGGTGTCATACTTTATGTGCTCAATATCTACTAATTTCACTTCTTCTAATGACTCATCCTCTACCTTAGAATGGCCTATATTTGATAAAGAAAATTTCCCAATATAAACAGGGAAAGATGGCCATGACTTTTTCTGAGCTGCTTTTAATTCTAATCCAACACCGCCCTTTACTATCTGATGGGCTACCTCCCTGCACACCAATCTGTCTGGTAGGAATTTAGGGAGTGCATGAGGGGGAATGGAACAACCATAAACCCTAATGTAGGAAAAAATTTCCTCAATAAACCAGTCAGCAACTGCTTTAAGATTTTCTGTGATTGCATCAGAAATGTGAGGGGATTCGCATCGAAAAAATATTTTGTGCATAGGAATTATAATAAAATGACAAACCTCATAAAATGCATTTTTAGCATTTTGTTCCCAAAGGGCCGAGTGATATTTATGAGTGGGTTCTGGACAAGAAATGTTCCAACTCCAATTCATTAAAGGAAAGGGAGTCACATAACAGATTGCATCCATAATGTATGTAGACATATAAAAAGTTGTTGGTTGTCCCTTTGATTTTGTTGTTTTGTAGTTTAAGACTTCTTGCGTTAGGTTATCTGACAAAATCTTATGCCAATTAAAACTATTTCCTTATGGAGCTTCCTCTAAAAAGGGCACCCAATCTGCATGAAAATGGCAGGGATCTTTTCTCCCGAAAAGTCTACATAACATAATGGCTACATACACCATGTATTCATTTAAGGATGTTGTAGCATAAATCCTGTGGGCATCATCTCTAAACTTTGTTGGACACCTCGCCCATCCTTTAATCATGTCGGGATATGTCTGGTCTGCCTCAATACATTCTTTTCTTTGAAACTCTGCTAAAAATTCAGCATTAAAAGTATGTTTAGGATTTGGCGACAGTGTATACATTACTTGTATGTGTTCATGCCTGAATGAGCCGACGATAGCTCCTTTGTCATTTAAAATTCTCCTTGTTGGGATATCGACCTTATCCAGAGCCCAGCTAATCTTATCAGTGTATGCCACGTGCCGCGTGCGCGCAACGATCTTATGGAGCTTAGATTTAGCTATGTCCCGACAATGATTTTCAGAATTAGGATGAGCATTCTCAAGCTCATACTCCAGTAATTCAGATATTTGAGTCCATGATTTGATGGAATCTATAGTGTGTGGAGTAGTATCAAAGATAATATCTCCCTCCTGTGTGTCTTCGTTTTTCTTCGGTGCCTTTTCAGGTGCCATGACTCTGTGTTTAATTGAAAACCTGTCACAGAAAAGGGATGAACGAGCTCAGATTAAAATGAAAACACAGACATCTGAAATTCATTTTGAATACATTTAAAAATGACAAGATTGACATAGCTGTCACGAATTTAGGGCTTTTATTGCGAAATATATTTTTCCGAGATATGCATTTAATATCTGTATTTAGGTGCCTTCGAGTTTTTTAAAGAAAACGAGACATTTGCTTAATCGGAAAGCGAAACATGAATGAACACTTAAAGAATGATTAGCATTAATCATGTTTTGAAAACAAAAGTTTAATTAGTGTTAATCATAGATTAAAGCTGAAAACTTCATTTTTCGGGGTTTTGGAAATCCTGATGCCGAGAGGTATGTCATTGATGGAAAAACGATTTTCGAAAATGCGAAATCGCGAAATCGCGATGTTTTAGTTAATATTTAAACGCTTTTAGAACATTAATTTATTGAGATTAGACGTTTTCGGGATTTCGGAAATCCTGATGTCGAGAAGTATGTTATCAATGAAATCCGATCTTCGAAATCGCGAAATCGTGACGGCTTGCCTTTTTTAAACAGGACTTAACTCGTTTTAATTAACTAACTAATCATGATTAAGGTCAAAACAAAATTAGTTTGATTTAATCGTGAAATGTGGATCGGGGTTTCGTAATTCAGGATTTCGGGAAACATGATGACAAGAGATATGATCTCACTGAACCGCGAATCCAAAAATCGCGACATGATTATCTTAACTCTTAACCTTTCTTATAATAGAATTAATTAATTTGTGTTTTAATTAATACTTCAACGTTTCGGGAAATCAGGGATCGAGATTTCGCGATTCAATATGCATCAGAAAATTTGTTTGTAGCAAATCCCGAATCCCGAAATTTTTTTAAGCTTAATTTTAAAAATCGTTAGTTTTAAAATTTAAAATGTTTTAAAAAATTTCAAATAAAAAGCATCGGGAGTCTTAAAAAATTTTATAAGTCTTTTTCCCTTTTATTAACCGAAAAACTTAAAAATTTATGAAAAAGGTATCGAGTACTTAGAATTGATACAAAACTCGTGTTTTTATGAAAAGCCGAAACTCGAAAAAGAGAAATTTAGGCCTTAGGGATAAAAATTTAAGATCTGTTTCAACATAGGCTCCAACTGGGGACCTCGTCTCCTTGTGGGAAAAGGAGAACATGTAGACTCAGTGCCTTCATTGGGTAAATGGTGTCAAGGGTTTAATACTGCTGAAACTGCTAAAGGAGAGGAAAAAGAGATTTCATTTCAAGTTTTGAAAATCTTTTCAGGATTTCTTATTTGTTTTTAACTCAGTTGTAATCTTCTTCATAATATTCTCCTTCTCGTCTGAAAATAAGTTAGTATTAAGATGATTAAAATAATTTTAGGAAACTCAACAGATTTTTGACTTTCAGCTTGCCTCAATCGAAATAAAACTTATATATATAAATTGGGGGAGCTCTATCTTGACTTACGATGAAAATACGGTTTCGGAAAAATGGTAACTAGAATAAGGTGATAGCTAAGTATGACAACCTTACATATACCTCAGATATTGCTTCACTGCCAGCGGGCCTGTTCAGTACCCCGGTGAAGTTATCTGTCCCTTTTTTTACTGAATTTCCTTTCACCACTTCGATTGCTAATTATATATTTATACCCATATATTGCGTCACTCCCAACAGGCCTATTCAGTACCCCGGTGAAGTTATCTTCTTCTTTTATATTAGACGAGAGCAATCATTTAAATGAATTTCCTTTCATCGTCTTTGGGACTAGATGGGGGCAATCAAAATATGAATTTCCTTTCACCATATGTCTTATATTTAGCTTATAAATACGAAGCGGGGGCTATCAGTGATACTTAAAATATCAGTGGTGGTTATCTGTGTAAAAATTTACATTAGAAGTTTGTCAACCTATTTTGATTATTCTGGACCAATTTTTCCTCAACTTTCAAAACACCTTAGTCTGCAGAGAGAAAGGGGAAGATTATTTTCAGGGTTTTTATTTTGAGCAAGCTTAGATCCTCAGTTAAACTGTTAAGAAACCTAAGAGAGTCAGAATCACCCTAAGCATAACCACTTTTAGTTAGAGAATAAGAATTATGAGTACCAGTCTTACTGATTTAGAACTATTTTTCGACTTCAAAAGTCAAGACAAAATCTCTCCTACCTCTATGGGAAACCTGAAAAGCATAAGACGGAACTGAAGGTAGAAAGGAGACGTCCAACAAATTGTAAGTCAGAAAACACAGGTTGTAAATTAAAAAATAACCCATTGGACTCTTCTCTTAAAGATTTTTACTTCGATTGCCTTTAAACTTATTCGAGGTGAAACCCTTAAGGTGAAAGTATTAAAAAATGATTTCTATTTACCTATCAACTTATGGGGTAAGCAACACACATTTTTTTTTTTTTTAAATATATTTTATTAAATTAACAGAAAGTATTATCTATCACCTATTTGTTGGCAAATTAATCCTCTGAGTTTCAAGCTATATGTTTGAATCCTGAAAACAAAACAATATAAAAAATATCAATTTTTGGTATAAAAACTTAACCAATTTTATTTTATTTTTATTTATTTACAAAATGAGAATAGACTTTCTAAAGAAAATTATGAAAATAAAAAACAAAATGGTATATACAATGAAAATTTCTGGAAATTAATTATTCCATATAATGTTTTAAAAAATGCCCGTTGACAGGGGCATTCAGGATTTTACCATCCAAATTTTCAAGCAGAAATGAATTCTTTCCTTCAGGAGATGCTACCTTAAATGGTCCGTACCAAATATGATCGAATTTACAATTTTTTCCCGAATCCTCTTTTTGAGCATCCCATCTCAAAACCAGATCCCCGGGGAGAAAATTCTTGTCCTTGGCTTTATGATCAAATAATACCTTCATGTCATCCTGGTACTTCTGCAACTTTTCATCCACTACTGCCCTGTGCTGCTAAACTTCAATCAACTGGTTTATCCTCCTTGTGAGAGGCTTCGGTTCTTCCTTCTCATCTTGCCATAGTTTCATTAGAGGAAGTGCTAAGTCTATAGGCAACACTACATCTGTTCCATATACCATTTGAAAGGGAGAAATACCGATAGACTTTTTTGTTCTTATCCGATTTTCCCACAGAGCGTATTTTAAATGCAAATGCCAAGACTTTTTATTTTCGTTTAACACTTTCTTGATTATACTGATTAAGCTCTTGTTTGAAGATTTTTCCAGACCATTTCCCTGAGGATAGTATGTTGTGGAATGACCCAGCACAATATTATATTTCTGGCAAAATCTTACCATCGCCATAGACTTAAAAGCCTGCGCATTGTCTGTGACTATATTTCTGGGACAGTCAAACCTAGACAAAATATTTTCTTCTAAGAAGTCTATAACCACCAAATCAGTAGCCTTTCTTGTTGGGATAGCTTCCACCCATTTGGTGAAGTAGTCTTTTGTAACATCCCTCTCTGGTGCACTGAGAAAAATTATTCTTTGAGGACACTTGTTCGCAAGTGATCTGGACTTTTATGATGTTAAAACATTTAACCTTGATTATGATGCGTTATGATAGATGACATGATGTTTTACTGCTTGATGTAGACAGGTGATTTTGACTCAGTTTTATTGAGTGTGTAGTGTTTTTGGACCTTGAGGATGCAAAGGCATAGGTGGAACCCCTTGGACTCTGGATTGAGTCAAGGAGTGTGCTATTTGGGTTGATTTATTTGCTGTGATATTTCATTGATTTGATGATATGATGTTGACATGTTCTGACATGATTGTTGATGATGCAGGCTGACGATATCTTGCCGACCAGACTCACATATGGACTAAAGGGGCCACACACATGATTTCCAGAGAGGCTGAGGGAGAGGTGTGGATAGCAGCCCTGCCACAGCCTACTAGCACTCTCGTCGTGGCTCGAACTATATGTTAACGATTACCTAGTTCGAGAGGATCCACGATGCCGTGAGGGTAGACTGTGACAGTCGCTCATGAAGATTCTAAGGGGAACGCAATAAGGCAGGGGCCTTATTCCTTAGAGCCCTTAGTCTCCCACAAGTTCACCTAGCGGAGTGTTGACTCCAGGGGTTATAGATGTCTACCAATCAGTCAAGTTGGTGAGTGGCACCCTTGGAGCACGTGGTGCATCCTGAAGGGCACGTCGCACGAAAGAAATGAACGGGGCGAGTGGCACCCTTGGAGCACGTGGTGCGTCCTGAAGGGCACATCGCATTGATGTTGAGAAAGAAAAAACCTAGATGGCCCTAAGACATTAACACCTTAATAAATTCTTAAAAAGACTCCCCTAAACAATTGTCGCCCAGTTCAAAATCTAAACCTAAGTCTAAAAACTTCTCTAAGATAAAATTTCGATTAACCTTAAGGAAAAGACCCTAAAAATAGAAATAAAGATGTAAACTAAAACCCACTTAAGTAATGGTTTTAGTCTTCTTAACTTTAGGGGGGTAAAGTGAAGAGAGGGATAAATTAATTGAAATTTGTGGTTTTAAATTGTAAAGAAGAAATAAAATTATTAATGTGTGGGAGTATAAAAGGTTATGAATTTAAAAATAAAATGAAAAGATTAATTAGCACATTTACCTTTTTGGTTTAAAAAAAAAAGAAAAAGAAAGAAAGAAAGGGATTAATAAAAATAGGGAAACTAAGTAATAAAGGAAACAAAATAAAGGAAAGAAGGGGACATAGGGTAAAAAGAAAAGTCAACATAGAAGGGAATCTGCAATTAAGAACTTTCTAAAATTAACTAAATTTAGCAACTTCATATTAGGGAAAGTTATTAAAAGCATGTAAGGGGATCTAGGAACACCTAGGAGTAATTTTAGGAGCGACTCTAGGTGGGTGAGGGAAATGAATCTTTTAATAAATTTAAAGAAAATAATTTTGGAGAAACGTGGGGGATGAATGACACTTGTACGACAAAGAATTTTTAGAGGGTTTTCATTAAAACTTAAAATAAATGTGAATTAGGAAAGTTGGTGGGTCTCAAAAATCTATAAAAGAAAGGGGAGATGAGGAAGAAAGGGATCGGCTGTTAGCGTATCGTTACGCTGTCGAACTGTTACTTGACTGATTACTTGTGAGGAGTTGGGAATTTCTCAGCTTGTATTGGAGTGGTAGCTCAGCCTTGCGAGGCAAGCTGGGAAGCTAGATCTACCATCTGGATAGTGTGTGTCCCCTTTGTGGCTCAGGGGGCTAAGGGGGAAGCAGAGTACCCCTAGCGATTGGCTGGGAGGTACCGGTGTAGTTTCGATGGTCAACAAGAAGGAGCAGCAAGGAGCGCGGGACGTCATTCGAGGCAGGCATGAAGGCAAAGGTATGCTCGTTATTATTGGAGTAGAATGCACTATGAATTTATGCTTAGATCTGATTGAGGAATATAAATGAAATCGACATGTTTACCCCAAAATAATGTTTCATTTTTCTTTATGTTTGTGTCTCACTGGATCGTCTGCGTAGCCTTACTTGTCTGTGTTTTACCACCTTGAACTTTAAATATGGCGAAGCTTTTATCCTTGCATTTCAAATTTGGATGGGTATTCTGGCTGAAAACTAATTAATCTCGCGTCTGAAATTTAAATGAAAGCATTGTCTTTATCAGAAGTTGGTTCGCTGTGTTATTAATGAGACCTCTTAATGCTAGAAGTGATGTTTTCTAAATAAATGGAGGATTTTTACTGTAAGTTCTGATTGCTATAAGGTTAATGAAGTTCGGTTTGTTGTTTGTGTTGCTGAGACGAATCCACTCCCTACATGTGTCCCTAAGTTGCATGCTGGAATGAACCCCGAAATGAAAAACGGGTTGTCTCTGTCAAGAAATTAATTTTACATGGACCAAGATTGCCACACCTCTCCTTAATCAAAAACACCATTGATCCCTATCTGCATTAAATCGTTGGGCAATAATTATCTCATGTCTGCGTTTCAACCAATCTTAATTTATATGGGTGAATAAAATTTTACTGTATTGGATATCGATGGGCGTTGTGCGCGAATTTTCGTTGGCCCATCTGGGCGAGTTCTATTTGAGCCTCTACTTCCCCTATGCTCTCGTCTCTCTTCAATCGCTGTTGTTCTGCCATATCCATCACCTTAGGCGAGCCTTGCAGGTCGATCCTGGCAATTCTTATCTTAAGTTCGGCTGAAGAATTTCGTTCTGGCTTTTTTGTGGTGGTTGTTTTTGGTGGGATTCATTCTGGACAAATCCAATCGGTGTTGGGGGTCAGAGCGGATGTCCTGGTGAATTTCCTTCTCCGCCTCTGCAACGGAATAGAAAACAAAAACAAACAAAGAAAACTACCTAATTTCGACCCTGAGTGTATCTATATAACTGCATATAACTATGTATAACCATATGCATTTAGAGTGTGATTATTGAATCAATAAAATTGTTTCTATTCCACCTACCTTTTAAAGGCACTTGCGCCTATGCAAATAACTCAGTCAGATCTGTATTTAGCGAGCTCCAACATGCTGAATTTATCAGTCATTACATCCAGATTTCTCATGATCTGTGTATGCAACAGTTAATTGAATGCAACAGGTAGCGAGGGCCACGTGGTAATAGTAGATCCATTCTACCTAATTTAAGTACCAATTCCCCTCCATGATTTATTTCACATCTATAAGAGTTATAACTTGATTCTGCCTATTCCACTTCAATTTAATTAAAAGACCTTGTTCACTGAATTAAACAGAACGTTTCCATAGATGCCTAACAGGAATTGACAGATACAATTTTAGGGATACGTTTGTCGGTGCCCATTCTTTTTTTTTTCATCTACTTTTACCTGCCAGCTCCTCATTTAACTTACTCTGAGTTTTTATAGTACTGTGACTTGGTCTCTTGTGGTGAGATTCCCAGCGAAGTGGGTAATCCATGTACAATGATTTGGTTGTATGCGTTCCAGTTACAAAAAAATCTTACAAGATCGTGCAATTAATTTAGGAGTGGCAATGATTGTCGATAGAACTGTCTAGAGATAGCATCCTCATGGTTAGCGATTTTATCCCCTTATTTATGTCGGACTAAACAGCGAATTTAAATGAGGAAGGGAAGCGATTGCTGGCAGAATTATCCAGATTTAGTAAATGACAGAATTAGTATTGTTGTTAGAATTTAACTCGTAATTGACAGCGATTATAATCTGGTCGGGCCTACCTTCTTGCCTTCCTTTGGGTTAGTTGGTAATTATTGATAATTAAGCTTTTTGTGTTCAAATTTCAATGCTTTGAGTTCCTTACAATCCGATTTAAATTATGCATTCCATTTGATTTTAATATATTATGGTAAAACATCGAATATTATATTTCCAATGTTTGTGATGAGAAGCCTTTATTAGTTCAACTACAATGCTTGAATTTCTTACAATCCGATTTAAAATATGCATTCCATTTTATTTTTAATTTATTATGGTTAAACATCGAATATTTTATTTCCAATATTTGTAATGAGAATCCTTTATTAGTTCGAAATACCATGCTATGAAATTCTCTACAATCTAATTTACAATAGGTATTCCATTTGAAGTTAAATTATTATGTTAACTTCGATTTTTATTTATTACAATGTTTGTAATGGAAAGCCAATTTTTAGTTTAATTTACAACACTATTATATTTATAAAAGTAAATACATGGTTATTTATGGTTAGGCTTTGGTAGTTCTATTGTTATTAATATCAACAAAAGGTAAAGTCATCATTATTTAATTGCACTGATAATGTGATGTAGAAGGCAATGATATGGTTAGGTTATGGTGATGTTATGATAATTTCATTATGATTCAATAACCAGGGAATTGCAATTAATTAACGTACATTGTTAATACTGGGTTGGTAACTCGCCGCTTAATGGAAAACCAATGGAGTAATTGGTCTATGATTGATGTCATTGAGTCTGTAGTGTTTGGTCGTTGCCAGAGTCCTTCTGACTTGCGTCTTTTGTAGAGGTTGTGGTTGTCCTTGATTTTGTAGTACTTGGTTGTCTTGCATTGCATGGTCTACTTGTGTCAGGCAGGATGTAGACACCTCCATGTTCCTTAGAACAGTCGCCAACCCTGAGACCTTAAATGGTTAAAATCGATGGGAACCTGGGCTTGAACGTTGCTTATGTGTCTTGGAGGTCCTAACCATTGCAGGGTAGGATGGAGGGGTAGTCAGTTTTACTTATTGTTGATTAATTCTTGTGTAAGGAATCCAGTGCCGTATCAAGAGTCTCAGGCCCTTTAAAGGTAGGGTTTCCACTCTTGCGACACACATGACATAGATTACTAGTTTCTGCCTGAGCAGTCGGCCAGGAGCCTATCTGACCTTCTCTCTCTCCGGAGCAGAGAACTAAGATTAAATGCCCTGCTTTCCTATGCAGAAATAGTAAAATCTACTACTATGGATTCTTCCTTCTGTGATCGTACTATGCATAACCCAGTATGTTGTTAAATGTGTGTGCTGTGCGCCTTATATCTATGATCGTGAATGCTTGCAGTTACTGGTTGAGCGTCTTGTGTCTTGCTAGTCGTCGGGTGGCGACATAGAGTCAAGTGTGTCTGTTTCCTTTCTACACGCACGCACACACTTTGAATACAAAAAAAAAAATTCACCTGTTATCAGAGTTGTTGTCATAACAAGGAGGGTTCTTACATATGGTATCAGAGCGGGTTCAACCCGCGACTTGGGATTCTCTACGTCTTTTGTGACATGATTTGATTGATTATACTGTTGTTGATCGAGTTGATTGTGTGCATGCAGGTAATCATGGTTAGAGGACGCCGCAGAGGCAGACGACAGGGTGCTAGGGGAGGAGGCATGACGCCTCCAGTAGCATCCACGCCTGAGGGGTCTAACCCCCAAGGAGGCGAGCAGGTTATCGGACAGGAGCAGATAGCAGTTGGAGATGTGGTCAGGATGATGAGGTCCTTTCAGTGCATGTCTGAGGCACTGATCAGCCGATTTGACAGAGACGAGGCCAGGGCGCTGACAACCGCTAAGGTTCTACCGCGCGCACCGGCCGTTACAAGTAGCATTCACCATGAACTCGAGAAGGTAAAATTTCCCAAGTTCTTTGGTGCCCTGGATGGAACCGCCGCCAAGGCATGGTTGGAGAACATGGCTATGTTCTTCACACTTCGCGATTATAAATCCAACATGAATGTCTACATGGCGGTCTTTCAACTGAAGGGGAGCACTCTTCTATGGTGGAAGATGCTCCTGCCGCAGCTGAACATGGTCGTTGAAGATGTGTCATGGGAACTGTTCGAGGAACGGTTCCGAGAGAGGTACCTTTCAGAGGAATTCATTGAGCGTCGGCTCAATGAGTTCAATGCATTGCGATAGGGAGGTCGTACGGTGCCTGAGTACGAGGCACGTTTCATGGAGCTACTCCGGTATGCTCCACACCTCAACACAGAGAAACTCAAGGTCAACCGGTTCGTGTTTGGCCTTAACGGCAGCCTGTGTGCAAAGGTTAGGATATTGATGCCTCAAACCTTTCACGACGCTGTCCAAAAGGCCCTCGAAGCAGAGGAGGAGCTTATCAGTGGGGGTCAGACCAAGACTCCAGCGAGACCCGTCGGGCAAGGTTCATCTGGCACACCGCAACATCAGACACCAGTGAGGTATACGCCAAGATATCGTGGCTTCCAGAGAGGATCCACTTACACTACACCCAGACGACCACTGCCTCAACAAGAGGCACCTTATCGGGGACCACAGCACCAGCATCAACGTCACCCACCGCAGTAGCAGTTTAGGCCTGTTCAGCAGAACATACCTGGGTTCCAGGCCGGTGGGCGTCATCTTCTACTTTGGGTTCCAGGCCTACTGGGCCGACGAAGGGGTGTTGGATGTGTGGAGAACCACACTACCAGCGCGACTGTCCTGTGGAGAGGACCAGGGCGTCCGGATCTGCTGGACCCGCTACAGTGGGAGATATGGGCAAGGACCATCGGATTCATGCAGTGGTAAATAACCGCCAGGAAAAGCACCAGTCGACTGTGCTCGAGACAACAGGTACTGTCGCTGACTAGACCCTTAGTATTTTTATAGACCCAGGTGCTTCTGAGAGTTTCATTTCTGGTGCAGTGCTAAAAAGGATTAAGGTTAAGGCAGTCGAACAGGACGAGTTTAGCTTTGTAGAGATGGCTTCAGGAGCCAAACATAAAGTTGGAGGAAAGGTTACGGGCTGTGCCCTTAACCTGGGAGAGTTTGTCATGAGGGTCAACCTGTATGTCACGATCTTAGGATCTTATGACATCGTGATTGGTATGGATTGGTTGGAATCGCATGAGGCGATACTCAATTGTAAAACAAAATGGTTGAGCTTGGTCGATGACGAAGGGCAGAGACGTGTGATAGTAGGACGGAACCAGGGAGTTTCCTTGAGGTTCATCTCTTCCTTACAGCTACGGAAGAGTATGCGCAAGGGGTGCAAGATTTATGCGATCCTTGTGCTAAATGAAAAGGGAGTGGCAGAAGGTCTAGAACACCTTCCGGTGGTGAAGGAGTTTGCGGACATATTTCCAAAGGTGTTATCTGGGATGCCATCGGAAAGGGAATTGGAGTTTACTATAGACCTGAAACCGGGGACCGAACCGATAGCAAGAACGCCTTATCGGATGTCAACCCCAGAGTTGCAAGAGTTGAAAATACAACTGAAGGAGTTGCTGGATCTGGGACTGATACGCCCTAGTGTGTCACCATGGGGTGCACCAGTTATTTTCATTCGAAAGAAGGACAGATCATGGAGGCTTTGCATTGACTACTGTCAACTGAACAAGGCTACGATCAAGAATCAGTATCCCTTACCAAGAATTGATGATCTGTTTGATCAAATGAAGGGTGCGACGGTGTTATCCAAGATCGATTTGCGATCAGGGTATCACCAGTTACGGATCAAGGAGGATGATGTCCCTAAGACCGCCTTTAAGACGAGATTTAGACCTTACGAGTTTATTGTTTTACCATTTGGATTGACAAATGCCCCAGGGGTATTCATGAGTTTGATGAACAGGGTGTTCTGCGAGTACTTGGACAAGTTCATCCAAGTATTCATTGATGATATTTTGATCTACTCTCGGACGACGAAGGAGCATGACGAGCACTTGTGCTTGGTACTACAGTGTTTACGAGAGCACAAACTGTATGGGAAGTTGTCCAAATGCTCTTTTTATCAATCGAGGATTCACTACTTAGAACATGTCATCTCCGGCGAAGGCATCACCGTTGATCCAGCAAAGGTTGAGGCTATTATTGAATGGCCTGCACCAATGAATGTCATAGAAGTGCGTAGTTTTATGGGTTTAGCAGGATACTATCGACGGTTTGTCGAGGGATTTTTGAAGATAGCAAATCCGATCACGGAATTGCAGAAGAAAAACAAGAAGTTTGTCTGGACCGAGAAATGCGCAGAAGCATTTCGAAGGCTTAAGGAGTTGTTTACCACAACGTCGATACTAAAGGTCCCATACATGGACGCAAACTTATTGGTATGCACTGACGCATCCAAGGAAGGTTTAGGCGGAGTCTTTATGCAAGACGGAAGAGTGATTGCTTACATTTTAAGGAAACTAAGAAGGCATGAGGAGCACTACGCGACACATGATTTGGAGTTATTAGCCATCGTATATGCATTGAAGGTTTGGAGACACTACCTGGTTGGACGAAAATTTTAACTAAAGACTGATCATTGTGGACTACAACACATTTTTACGCAAAGCGACCTGAACGCGCGACAACGACGTTGGTCAGAATTGCTTAGCGAGTACGACTTCAAGATTACTTACATAAAGGGAACAGTGAAACATGTGGCGGATGCTTTGAGTCGGAGGCCGCACATCTTTTCGGTGTTGCCTCTTCAGACGAATCTACGTGAGAAGATTCTCTCTTTACAATGTGACAATGACTGGTACAAAGAAGTCGAGGATTTTATCGGACAAAACACAATGATGGTACCACGATATGAGGGATTTTCTTTTGATAGCGACGGGTTATTGAGGTTTAGATGTCGGATTTACGTACCACCCAACAATGAGTTGAGGATGTTGATCCTGAGCGAGGCTCATAGAGCAGTTTACATGGCTCACCCAGGAGTCATGAAGATGAGGGCAGACCTAAAACCCTTATTCTTCTGGAAGGGAATGAAGGGCGACATAGTCAACTTTGTGGCTAGATGTATAGAGTGTCAGCAGGTAAAGGATGAACATAGACACCCAACAGGATTACTTCAACCACATGCCATTCCAGAATCGAAATGGGAAGTTATTTCAATGGATTTTATTGTTGGATTGCCACTGACGGCAAGGAGACATGACTCGATTTTTGTAGTAGTAGACACTCTGACGAAGAGTGATCACTTTATTCCTGTTCGTACAACGTATCAGGCACCTGACATAGAGAGAGTTTTCATTAGTGAGATTGTGAGGCTGCATGGCGTGCCTAAGAAGATTATATCCAATCGAGGATCGATGTTTACTGGACGATTCTGGATGAGTTTCCAAGAGGCCTTGGGAACCCAAGTTAATTTTATTACTGCATATCACCCAGAGACTGACGGACAGACCGAACGAATGAACCAAACCTTGGAAGACATGTTGCACATGTACGTGATGGACCAACAAAAGCGTTGGGAGGAATTCTTGTCTCTAGTAGTGTTCGCTTACAACAACAGTTACCAGAGAACCATTAAGATGGCACCTTTTGAGTTTCTTTATGGACGACCGTGTCAGACGCCCTTGAGTTGGGATCGGCTTGAGGATAGAGTCTTGGTGGAACCAGAAGCGATACAAGAAATGGAAGAGAAAATGAAAACCATAAGACAAAGGATTAAAGAAGCACAGGATCGATAGAAGAGTTATGCCGATGCGCACCGAGTCAACCGTAGTTACGAGGTCGCCGATCGAGTCTTCTTGCGGGTTAAACCGCATAAGAGTTCTATCAAGTTTGGAAAGGGAGATAAACTATCTCCTAGGTTCGTGGGACCTTTCGATATTGTGGAGAGAAAGGGGCCCATGGCCTATCGACTAGCCTTGCCTGATTCTTTGAGGCGCATGCACGATGTTTTTCATGTATCTGTTTTGAGACATTATATTAGTGATCCTACACACGTGATTGACATGAGTTCCTTGCAGGTATCAGATGAGGGAGCGCTCACGGATGAGCCGGTCCGCATCTTAGATCATCGCGTTCGACAGTTACGACGTCTAACGGTAGATCAGGTCAAGGTCCAGTGGGACAGTTATAGTCCACACTCGGCGACCTAGGAGGACACATATGATATGCGCCAACAGTTCCCATTTTTGTTTGATAGATAGAATTATGATACTATAGTATTTTTATTTCGGCATTTATACTGAGAAACTTTGGGACGAAGTTTAGACAAAGAGGGGGTGTATGTAACATCCTACTCTGGTGCACTGAGAAAACTTATTCTTTGAGGACACTTGCTCGCAAGTGATCTGGACTTTTATGATGTTAAAACATTTAACCTTGATTATGATGCGTTATGATAGATGACATGATGTTTTACTGCTTGACGTAGACAGGTGCTTTTGACTCAGTTTTATTGAGTGTGCAGTGTTTTTGGACCTTGAGGATGCAGAGAAATCGGTGGAACCCCTTGGACTTCGGATTGAGTCAGGGAGTGTGCTATTTGGGTTGATTTATTTGCTGTGATATTTCATTGATTTGATGATATGATGTTGACATGTTCTGACACGATTGTTGATGATGAAGGCTGACGATAGCTTGCCAACCAGACTCACATATGGAGTAAAGGGGCCACACACACGATTTCTAGAGAGGTTGAGGGAGAGGTGTGGACAACAACCCTGCCACAGCCTACTAGCACTCCCGCTGTGGCTCGAATTGTAGGTTAACGATTACCTAGTTCGAGAGGATCCACGATGCCTTGAGGGAAGACTGCGACAGTCGCTCACGAAGATTCTAAGGGGTGCGCAATAAGGCGGGGGCATTATTCCTTAGAGTCCTTAGTATCCCACAAGTTCACCTGGCGGAGTGTTGACTCCAGGGGTTATAGATGTCTACCAATCATTCAAGTTGGCGAGTGGCACCCTTGGAGCACGTGGTGCATCCTAAAGGGAACGTCGCACAAAAGAAACACAAGTTGGCGAGTGGCACCCTTGGATCACGTGGTGCATCTTGAAGGGCACGTCGCACAAAAGAAACGAATGGGGCGAGTGGCACCCTTGGAGCATGTGGTGTGTCCTGAAGGGTACGTCGCATTGATGTTGAGAAAGAACAAACCTAGATGGCCCTAAGACATTAACACCTTAATAAATTCTTAAAAAGACTCCCCTAAACAATTGTCGCCCAGTTCAAAATCTAAACCTAAGTCTAAAAACTTCTCTAAGATAAAATTTCGATTAACTTTAAGGAAAAGACCCTAAAAATAAAAATAAAGATGTAAACTAAAACCCACTTAAGTAATGGTTTTAGTCTTCTTAACTTTAGGGGGGTAAAGTGAAGAGAGGGATAAATTAATTGAAATCCATGGTTTTAAATTGTAAAGAAGAAATAAAATTATTAATGTGTGGGAGTATAAACGGTTATGAATTTAAAAATAAAATGAAAAGATTAATTAGTGCATTTACCTTTTTGGTTTAAAAAATAAAAATAAAAAAGAAAGAAAGAAAGGGATTAATAAAAATAGGGAAACTAAGTAATAAAGGAAACAAAATAAAGGAAAGAAGGGGACATAGGGTAAAAATAAAAGTCAACATAGAAGGGAATCTGCAATTAAGAACTTTCTAAAATTAACTAAATTTAGCAACTTCATATTAGGGAAAGTTATTTAAAGCATGTAAGGGGATCTAGGAACACCTAGGAGTAATTTTAGGAGCAGCTCTATGTGGGTGAGGGAAATGAATCTTTTAATAAATTTAAAGAAAATTTTTTTGGAGAAACGTGGGGGATGAATGACACTTGTAAGATCGAGAATGTTTAGAGGGTTTTCATTAAAACTTAAAATAAATGTGAATTAGGAAAGTTGGTGGGTCTCAAAACTCTATAAAAGAAAGGGGAGATGAGGAAGAAAGGGATCGGCTGTTAGCGTATCGTTACGCTGCCGAATTGTGACTTGATTGATTGCTTGTGAGGAGTTGGAAATTTCTTAGCTTGTATTGGAGTGGTAGCTCAGCCTTGCGAGGCGAGCTGGGAAGCTAGATCTACCATCTAGATAGTGTGTGGCCCCTTTGCGGCTCGGGGGGCTAAGGGGGAAGCAGAGTTACCCTAGCGATTGGCTGGGAGGTACCGGTGTAGTCTCCATGGTCGGCAAGCAGGAGAGGAAAGGAGTGTGGAACGTCATTCGAGGCAGGCATGAAGGAAAAGGTACGCTCATTATTATTGGAGTAGAATGCAGTAGGAATTTATGCTTAGATTTGATTGAGGAATATAAATGAAATCGGCATGTTTACCCCAAAATAATGTTTCGTTTTTCTTTATGTTTGTGTCTCGCTGGATCGTCTACGTATCCTTACTTGTCTGCATTTTACCACCTTGAACTTTAAATATGGTGATGCTTTTATCCCTGCATTTCAAATTTGGATGGGTATTCTAGCTGAAAACTAATTAATCTCGCTTCTGAAATTTAAATGAAAGCATTGTCTTTATCAGAAGTTGGTTCGTTATGTTATTAATGAGACCTCTTAATGCTGGAAGTGATGTTTTCTAAATAAATGGAGGATTTTTACAGTAAGTTCTGACTGCCGTAAGGTTAATGAAGTTTGGTTCATTGTTTGTGTTGCTGAGACAAATCTACTCCCTACCTGTGTCCCTAAGTTGCATGCTGGAATGAACCCTGAAATGAAAAACGGGTTGTCTCTGTCAAGAAATTAATTTTACATGGACCAAGATTGCCACACCTCTCCTTAATCGAAAACACAATTGATCCTTGTCTGCATTAAATCGTTGGGCAGTAATTATCTCATGTCTGCATTTCAACTAATCTTAATTTATATGGGTGAATAAAATTTTACTGCATTGGATATCGATGGGCGTTGTGCGTGAATTTTTGTTGGCCCATCTGGGCAAGTTCTATTTGAGCCTCTACTTCCCCTACGCTCTCGTCGCTCTTCAGTCGCTGCTGTTCTTCCATATCCATCACCTTAGGTGAGCCCTACAGTTCGATCTTGGCAATTGTTATCTTAAGTTCGGCTGAAGAATTTCGTTCTGGCATTTTTGTGGTGGTTGTTTTCGGTGGGAGTCATTCTGGACAAATCCAATCGGTGTTGGGGGTCAGAGTGGATGTCCTGGCGAATTTCCTTCTCTGCCTCTGCAATAGAATAGAAAACAAAAACGAACAAAGAAAACTACCTAATTTCGACCCTGAGCGTATCTATATAACTGCATATAACTATGTATAACCGTATGCATTTAGAGTGTGATTATTGAATCAATAAAATCGTTTCTATTCCACCTACCTTTTAAAGGCACTTGCGCCTATGTAAATAACTCAGTCAGATCTGTATTTAGCGAGCTCCGACATGCTGAATTTATCAGTCATTATGTCCATATTTCTCGTGATCCGTGTATGCAACAGTTAATTGAATGCAACAGGTAGCGAGGGCCACGTGGTAATAGTAGATCCGTTCTACCTAATTTAAGTACCAATTCCCCTCCATGATTTATTTCACCTCTGTAAGAGTTATAACTTGATTCTTCCTGTTCCACTTCAATTTAATTAAAATACCTTGTTCACTGAATTAAACAGAATGTTTCCATAGATGCCTAACAGGAGTTAACAGATAAAATTTTAGGGATACAACTGCCAGTGCCCATTCTTTTTTTTTCATCTACTTTTACCTGCCAACTCCTCATTTAACTTACTCTGAGTTTTTATAGTACTGTGACTTGGTCTCTTGTGGTGAGATTCCCAGCGAAGTGGGTAATCCATGTACAACTATTTGGTTGTATGCGTTCCAGTTCCAAAAAAATCTTACAAGATCGTGCAATTAATTTAGGAGTGGCAATGATTGCCGACAGAACTGTCTAGAGATAGCATCCTCATGGTTAGCGATTTTATCCCCTTATTTATGTCGGACTGAACAGCGAATTTAAATGAGGAAGGGCAGCGATTGCTGGCAGAATTATCCAGATTTAGTAAATGACAGAATTAGTATTGCTGGTAGAATTTAACTCGTAATTGACAGCGATTATAATCTGGTCGGGCCTACCTTCTTGCCTTCCTTTGGGTTAGTTGGTAATTATTGATAATTAAGCTTTTTGTGTTCAAATTTCAATGCTTTGAGTTCCTTACAATCCGATTTAAATTATGCATTCCATTTGATTTTAATATATTATGGTAAAACATCGAATATTATATTTCCAATGTTTGTGATGAGAAGCCTTTATTAGTTCAACTACAATGCTTGAATTTCTTACAATCCGATTTAAAATATGCATTCCATTTTATTTTTAATTTATTATGGTTAAACATCGAATATTTTATTTCCAATATTTGTAATGAGAATCCTTTATTAGTTCGAAATACCATGCTATGAAATTCTCTACAATCTAATTTACAATAGGTATTCCATTTGAAGTTAAATTATTATGTTAACTTCGATTTTTATTTATTACAATGTTTGTAATGGAAAGCCAATTTTTAGTTTAATTTACAACACTATTCTATTTATAAAAGTAAATACATGGTTATTTATGGTTAGGCTTTGGTAGTTCTGTTGTTATTAATATCAACAAAAGGTAAAGTCATCATTAGTTAATTGAACTGATAATGTGATGTAAAAGGCGATGATATGGTTAGGTTATGGTGATGTTATGATAATTTCATTATGATTCAGTAACCAAGGAATTGCAATTAATTAACGTACATTGTTAAGACTGGGTTGGTAACTTGCCGCTTAATTGAAAACCAATGGAGTAATTGGTCTATGATTGATGTCATTGAGTTTGTAGTGTTTGGTCATTGCCGGATTTCTTCTGACTTGCGTCTCCCGTAGAGGTCGTGATTGTCCTTGATTTTGTAGTACTTGGTTGTCTTGCATTGCGTGGTCTGCTTGTGTCAGGCATGATGTAGACACCTCCATGTTCCTCAGAACAGTCGCCAGCCCTAAGACCTTAAATGGTTAAAATCGATGGGAACCTGGGCTTGAGCGTTGCTTATGTGTCTTGGAGGTCCTAACCATTGTAGGGTAGGATGGAGGAGTAGTCAGTTTTACTTATTGTTGATTAATTCTTGTGTAAGGAATCCAGTGCCGTATCAAGAGTCTCGGGCCCTTTAAAGGCAGGGTTTCCACTCTTGCGACACACATGACAGAGATTACTAGTTTCTGCCTAAGCAGTCGGCCAGGAGCCTATCTGACCTTCTCTCTCTCTGGAGCAGAGAACTGAGATTCAGTGCCCTACTTTCTTGTGCAGAAATAGTAAAATCTACTACTATGGATTCTTCCTTCTGTGATCGTACTGTGCATAACCCAATATGTTGTTAAATGTGTGTGTTATGCGCCTTATATCTATGATCGTGAATGCTTGCAGTTACTGGTTGAGCGTCTTGTGTCTTCTTGTGGTGATCATCGTGGTTTCATCTTGTTAGTCGTCGGGTGGCGACGTAGAGTCAAGTGTGTCTGTTTCCTTTCTACACGCGCGCACACACTTTGAAAACAAAAAAAAAAATTGCACCTGTTATCAGAGTTGTTGTCATAACAAGGAGGGTTCTTACATCTGTAGCGGTCAAGATCCATCTGTGTTGAGCACTGGAATGAGGATTTATTTCATCTATGAAATCTAGTCCCCATTGCTGAAAAGGAGCTTCTGTCTTGACTGGGACCAATGGCATCACTGGGAGTTTATGTTTTCCAGCAAAAAAATTGGCAAGGGCTGCAAGCTCGTACCTTAGCATTGACATATGGGAAAAGTTTGGGCCAGTAATAACCAGCCCTCAAGATTTTGTATGTCGTAGCCCTCCAGGCCTGGTGTCCTCCACATACTCCTTCGTGAAATTGACCTATAACTTCCTCTGTTTCTGACTCGACCAAACAAACCAAGAGGAAGCCAAGCGGGTCTTTCCAATATAATCGTTTTTCGGAAATACAGTATTTGATTGCATGTATCTTTAACGTTCTAGATTTGGATGGAGACAAGTCAGTTAGACATTTCAATGTTAGTAAGTATGTTACTATGTTTTTGTACCAATTCGATGACACAAATTTCTCCTCGATTCTATTTTCATCTATTTGATCCTCAAGTTCATTCATGTCTACCCATTATTCCTCCTCTTGAGAGCTATTTATCCCAAGAGCTCTGAAATTGGATTCAGCTAAATGTTTAGCTAAGCCTTGCCCCTTTACAAATTTTGTCGGTTTAACCTCCAAGTCGAACTCTTGAATTTTGGCCAGCCATCTTCCTCTTTTTCCATCACTGTCTGCTTGAACCAAAATATCTTTTATAGAACTAGTGGGTACATATGCAATCACCTTAGAATGTAAAACATAAGTTCTGAAAGCTTTCAATGCTTTTACCATAGCATATGCTTTCTTCTCCATTATATTATATTTGAGTTCAGCATCTCGGAGACTTTTTCTAAAGAAGGCTATCGGTTGTTCGAAACCCTCTTCGTTCTTTTGAAGGAGTACGACAACGAGTGTGTGTTCAGAGGCAAATGAAAAAATAAGGAAATCTTTAAGATAATCGGGGCTCGCTAGTACCGGCGTCTCACTTATAACTTTTTTGATATGGGCAAAGGATGCTTTAGCTTCTGCTGTCCATTTTACTTCACTGTTCTTCCAGATCATATCTGTAATCAATTTTATGATTTTAGCTAAATTAGGAATAAATCTTCTCAAAAAAATTATTTTTCCTAAGAATGACTGAATTTCTTTCACATTCCTAGGAATTTCTATTGTATCTATAGCTTCTACTCTTTTAGGGTCAATTCTAATTCCATATCGAGATACAATGTGACCCAACAACTTGCCTTCTTGCATAGCGAAATGAGACTTCTTAGGATTTAGGGATAGACCAAACCTGCGACATTTTTCAAATGTCTATTTGAGATGAATCAGATGGTCTTCATCCGATATAGAAAAAACAATAAGGTCATCCAAATAGATGACTACAAATTTGTTCCATTCACCAACGAAGGCAATATCCATTGCGCATTGAAAAATAACACCTGCATTCATCAATCCAAATGGCAGTTTATTGTACATAAATGTGCCCCAAGGAGTGGTAAAGGCAATTTTTTCTTTATCGAGATCACTGACGGCAATTTGATTGTAACCTAAAAATCCGTCAATCATTGACATCCTATTAGCTCCTACTACTTTTTCTAGAACATGGTCCGTTTTAGGTAGGGGATAATTATCTTTGAGAGAAGATTTATTAAGGTTTCTGAAATCGACGCACAGTCTAATTTCCCCATTTTTCTTTCTAACTAGGACCAGATTGGCTACCCAATCAGAATATCTCAGGGGTACAATTATCTTAGCATCAAGGAGTTTTTTGACTTCTCGTTCGATAACAGGTAATAAAATGGGGTTAATTTTTCGGAGTTTTTGTTTAAAAGGTTTGACACCAGGTTTGAGAGGTATCTTATGTTCGATCACAGAAGTGTCATATGTTTTCAGTTCTTCATACGACCATGCGAAAACGTCTTTGTATTTTCTTAACAACTCCGTGTACTTATTTTTGTTTTCCATAGATAGAAATCTGGATAGTTTTACCATTCAAGGATTTCCTTTAGTTCCTATATTACAATCTTCAACCTCCTCTGGTTGGGGTTGTAGGGTGGTTTTTGACGGTATATCATCTTGATTAAAAAGTCTTTCCAAGGGAATTAGACCCTTGGGAATCTGATTGTTCTTGAGAACGAGCATTCGGTGATTTGCAATTTTATCATGAAACTCTTTAGAATCCTCCCCCTCCTACATGATCCAAATGGGATCATTTTGATTTTCTTGATCAATATGTGTTTCTGCAAATTCATCTAATGATTCAAAAAACTTTCGAAGCTGCTCATCGTCCTCAAAGACCTGCCAATGCTGTATGTTATTTGGTATCGAAGGGCGATGTCTCATTTGTATGTGATACTTTAATTTAAAAGCAGTTGGGGGTGTGAAAGTTGATGCAGCTTTGGCTAGGGCGTCAGCCTGTTGATTTTCAGATCTTGGGACGAAATGAAAATTCACATATGAAAAGAAGTTCTCGATTAAATCCCAGACACAATTCCTATAGGACTGTAATCTAGGATGTTTGGCCTGGTACTGTCGATTCACGTGTTTTATAATTAACTCGGCGTCACCAAAGACTTCGAGTTTCTTAATTTTCATCCTCCTAGCAGCTTCTAATCCTAGCACCAAATCTTCATACTTGCATACATTGTTTGTACAATCGACATTCCACTGAAGCCTATATGAAAAAGGAATTACAAATTGATCATCGGGAGCCACAAGAACTGCTCCTGCTCCGGCTCCAAGGAAAGACGAGGCACCATCAAAATACATTTTCCATACACCAGTGCTATATACATTTTTCTCTATTTCTTTTTTTTCAATTTTTTCTTCTATACATTTATCGTCTACATCTACTTCAAAATCATCATCAATAGATAATATACAATTTCCCAAGTCTTCGTCAGCAATATAAACTAGATGATTGTTTGGGTTGTGTGGATCACCTACGGTAAATGCCAACCTAGTCTCTCTGTAAAGACGAGTGTATTGTCCTTCGAAAACTGGAATTGTAGCATATGTCATATCCAGTTGGAGAGATCCTCCAAGCTTGGCACCCCATGATCTAGATAATAACATACCATACTTTGGGGGAATGTCAGCGACCACTACATCCATAAGAATACTTTTAGCAGGTATCTGAGCCAAACTTACCACTAGGTCTTTAATCATACCTATGCATTTGACTTTCCTCGAATCAAAAGAATATAAGTCACCATAGGGCCTTGTGATTTCAATACCAAGTTTTTCCATTATTTACTTTGGCATCACATTGTGGAAAGCTCTGGAATCCAACATACAGTTATGGAGAAGGTGGTCAAATAGGGTTAACGTAATATAAAACGGGGCCACAGTGTCTCTTGCACCTTCGAAGTGTGGACCAAAGACTATGTTTGGTTTATCATCTTCCAAGTTGATGACATCGGCTTGGCTTTCGTCTTCGGAAAAGTTAATCATTTTAGCGATTTGTTTTCTGTATATGGGATTTTTAGCTAATTCAACAAGGGGAATAGGAATTTTGATTTTATTTATTTTGTTTTCCAAATTAAAATTTCCTAGGGCCCTATCGTTTTCGATGTTCGGAGTTTCCATTCCTTTCTTTTCATCTTTTCGTTGTGATGTGGACTTGTTTTCATTTATAGGAGCTTGTGTCTTCACAGGGAGTGTTTCTACTGATTCTGACTGGACTAGTTGCGTATCAGCTGTTTTATTTTTTGCAGGTTGTTTATCAGAAACTTTTGGAGTTGTCTCATTGGTTTCACTTCTCGGCAAAATCTTATTTGTCGGAACATTTGGGAGACTTTTGTTCCTCGGTCTTAAATTATATTTTCCCTGTAGTTCAGCTATGATATCATCTGCGATATCTCGATAGGTGAAATTTTCAGACATATTATTGCTAACATTGTCTTCCGATGTAATTTCTTTATTTAAAGATTCTTCGTAATCATGTCTCGATAAATAAGGTGATTTATTATCGTTGCCAAGATTATTAATATATTCATCAATTTCTTCAAAATCTCCCAAATCTTCCTCTCCAACGAAATTTTCACTTTTGAAGGGTGTTGGAATTTTTTGATCTTCATTTTTAATTATCTTCTGTGATCCCTGAGGATCAGGATTTCTTCTAAAATCTTTTTTGTGGAAATTATCTCTTTTCGATTTCTCTAGTTCCATTTTTGAGTTTTTGTTTGAAATTTCTCTAATAACCCTAGTCATCGCTTCCATTCTATCTCTCGAGAATTTCCCTGATCCTGAAGGTCCACCTTGTTCTTTGAATTTCCTATTTTCTTTGTTTTTAGTTTCAGTCTTTTCTTTTAATTTCCCTGATGCCATCATGTTTGATTCAATCTCAAGTGCATCATCATGCATTTTCGTAAGATCCGTAGATCTCGTTTCTCTCAATAATAAGGCAAATTCGGGATCAAAAGCGCCAACAAAAGTCACTTTTGTTGCGAGTTGTGAAGGTTTAACCTCAACTGGGATTTTATTATACAACTTATTGAACCTTTGCATGAATTCTAGAACTGATTCAGAATCTTTCTTTCTAAGGGCTGCAAATTTGGTCAAGTAGTAGAGGTGGTCCTTCGATTTCTTCATAAGATCTTAAAGATCCAGTTGCTAAGGATCGAAACCAGGTCCTCAACTATCCTTTGAAAGTTTGAACGAGGAGTCTAGAATAGACATCTTCATGTTCTATTCCGAGGATGTCAACAAATTGATGAAAAAAGTTTATATGTTCTTGGGCAGTCAGATCCCCTTCCCCTGTAAATTTCGGAAGGCTTTTCATATAATTCTCGGGGAGATCATGAAGAGGAACGGGAAGATCAAGTGGATCATATCTAGCAACTACTTTAGCGAAGATTCCAGGAAGTGGTACTTGACCACCTCTAGGGGCACCACCTCTAGCTCCAGTGCCTCCTGCTCCAGTACCTCCTTGTGCAGCCATGATTTGATTTGAGGCTGAAGTTCGGAATGTGTGAGGAGAAGATTCTCAAAAATCTGGGGAAGAAACTTTAGGAAATGAGAATGTATCGTATGAGAGGGGAAGTGAAAGTGATCTTTCAAGAGTTATCAAAATGTTTAACTGCGTAAAGTCGGGCTGACATATAGTATATGTGTGTAAAAGAACTTGTTTAAGTGATTTTCGTGATTTTAAAATCTTTTCTGGATCGGAGACTGGCGAGGTCTGCTTACTGTCCGGGTTTTTTCTAGTGTTCTTAGGCTAATAGCCAATTTAGTTATTGTGGATTCACCAAGTGAAAAATATTTATAGCCTTAGAAGGTTTTCTATCTTTGTTCACTATCAAAAATAGAAAATGTCAATGTCATTCTTCCCAGGGAAAATATTCATTTATTCGTTCCCTGGTAATGGCGCCAAAAAGATGTTGTTCCTGAGTTTATACTTTAAGGATGTAAAGTATACCGTCAAGGCATCCGTAAAATTTTTAAAGAATTAATTTGAGAATAAGAAATGAAAAGGAAGGGTGAAGCAGAATCAGTTTCTCAACTGTCTCTGTCTAGCTTCCTGTTGTTCTTGGAATCTAATATCTCTCTCAATAGCAGCCCATGAATGTTCTAATTCGACCCGGTTGGTTGTTGTTTGTAGAATGGTATTAAATAGGTTCAATGCAATGTTGGTTTGATATTGAAGGCCAGGTTCAATGTTGGGTTGTCTGCTACTTGGAACAGTCATGGAGGATAAGATTTTATTTTATCGTGAAATAATTTTAATCAAATGTTACTTCAAATTTTAAAGAGATGAGAACAAGAAAAACAATTTTAAAATTCAAAACAGTAACATAGATACATTCGAGGCCGTTTCCTAGATTTGCAACAATTTTGTAATTATAAAATGACAAAGAAGTACTACAGAAAAATATGAGACTTTAATCAAGAAAGAATCTCATACTTATGACAGGTAACAAAAAGAAAGGAAAATGAGGTTTCTAATGAAAATTTAAGTATTAAGGTTCAAATGATTAACAGGTCTTAAAATCGCTGATAACAATTTCAGAGGAAAAGATGTAAATAATTTGATGTCCAAATCAATTTGAACTATATACAAGATGTTTACAGGTAACTTCAAATTGATTTATTCATTAGAAAAACATTGAACGAAAACACAATAAAGTATAGTAAACAGGGTTGAAGAACACATAGCTACAAATTTGTAGGATTCAGAATCTCGTATGTAATGTATATTATGATGGATTGGAAAACTGTTAATACAATTGGCTCTCTCCAAAAGTCAGAAGCCTTTTTTTCTCATTATGATGGATTGGAAAACTGTTAATACATCTTCATCAAAATTTTCTCATTGGTGACTAACCAACTTCCTAATATTACGGTTACATATAAGGATAATGTCAACCGTTTACATTTTCTTTCTAAAAACTTTTTTAAAAAAGATGTTTTTATGCTTGTGATAACGAACTTCTTTTCTCCTTTTCAAGACACTGAACACATTTTCCCAAAAATTTCACAAAAGTTCTGGGAGCATCTGGTATCTCATTTGCTTCAAACAGGAAAAATATTTTCTGTAATTCAGGCAAACGATTCTCTATCATCTTTTATGTGAACTTAATAGTTTGCAACTTTAAGTTCGGAGTCACCATCCATTTGTTGATCTCTCTGATATTGATTAATTTAATTTTTGAAATCTCTATCTTCATTTCCTCCAGCTCTTCTTTGAACCTTAGCTGGTGCTTGGCAAAATTAATCTCACCTAATAATCTGGGACAGTCATCTGTTCCGATATTCAATGAAGCTTTTTCTAAGAGATCAAAAATTCTCTGGCAATCATCATTGACCTCTCTGGTTATTCTTTTATATTCGGCCAGGTTTGCTTCCCACACTTTTAATATTATGTCCCATTTAACCTGTTCAGAAATGGATAATTTTTGAATCTTTCCAACTTCCTCCTTTGTTGAGAAGGCCACTGCCTTTTGAAAAGTAGTTCTAGCCGTTTTCGCTTCCCTTTCCTTCGGGAAAACATTTTCCAAGGATTTATTTGTCTCTTGAAAATAATTCTGGACTATTTCCAGATTCAAAAATACTTTCTACTGTCTTTCCTCTGTTTTCAAATATATCTCCAATACTTGTGTCCTGAAAGTTTCGAGTTCTACTACTTGGTTAGTAATAGAACTAATTTTATCCTGAAATTGTTTATTCTCTTCTTCCAGCTTTTGTAACTGTTTCTGAGTGACCTGTATTATCTGTTTTTCCTCGTCTAAGTTTGTTTTCAATTTTTGAATTTCTTGCATATCTTTTAGTCTAGCTTGTTCTAGACCTTTTTGTATTCCCCAACTGATATTTCTCTCAATTTCTTTTAATTTGTCCTATAACTGAATTATTGTTTGGTCTTTTTGTTCAAGCATGCTTGTTAAATTGCCAACAGAATATATATTTGTTGATGCTATAACACCCATCGTACCTGATAACTCCGTAGCAAATTATCCATCTTTGAGATTCTTTCCATCTATAATAACCCTATGCTTTTTAATCATCCCTTCTCCTCTTGGATGAATTTCCTGTTTCAGGACTGCTCTTCGCTTTTTACTGAAAAAGTAATCTAACGGGGGAATTTCATCTCTTGAAATTGGCTCTAGATCACTGACATATAAAACTCCTTCATGTGGGGTTCCAAAATTTAACTGCAATGGAGTTAAGGAGGTGATAGGACTACCGATCTCTGTTGATGTTGTGCCTCCTATCTTTTCTAGAACATCATTAAGAATTTATGGATTTGTTTCCAGCCCTTTTTCTTTCTCTGTCTCTGATTCTCTTGTTTGAGAATCCTCTGTGTCCTGGGAAGGTATTTCAGAATCCTTCACCTTGCCTTTGGTATTTGTTTTGTTCTATGTATTAGTTTCAAACCCTGGAGGGGGCCCTTCCTGTTTTGGAGGTGGGGTCGAAACTTCACCCTGCAAACTCTTGGTAGGAAACTTCGCCTATGGCCTTGAAAAGATGCAAATCTGGTCTGTGAGTCAGGTGGCATGGCCTGTACTCTTCTCAGTACCTCTTCATAGGATTTAACATCCTTAAATATATCATCATAAATAGATGTTTCATGTTCATACGCCTTTAGATTACAATGTATAAAATGGCTACTTATTACTTGGTAGGGGTCATACTTTCTGTGCTCAATATATACTAATTTCACTTCTTCTAATGACTCACCCTCTACCTTAGAATGGCCTATATTTGATAAAGAAAATTTCCCAATATAAACAGGGAAAGATGGCCATGACTTTTTCTGAGCTGCTTTTAATTCTAATCCAACACTGCCCTTTACTATCTAATGGGCTACCTCCCTGCACACCAATCTGTCTGGTAGGAATTTAGGGAGTGCATGAGGGGGAATGGAACAACCATAAACCCTAATGTAGGAAAAAATTTCCTCAATAAACCAGTTGGCAACTCCTTTAAGATTTTATGTGATTGCATCAGAAATGCGAGGGGGTTCGCATCCAAAAAATATTTTGTGCATAGGAATTATAATAAAATGACAAACCTCATAAAATGCATTTTTAGCATTTTCTTCCCAAAGGGCCGACTGATATTTATGAATGGGTTCTAGACAGGAAATGTTCCAACTCCAATTCATTAATGGAAAGGGAGTCACATAATAGATTGCATCCATAATGTATGCAGACATATAAAAAGTTGTTGGTTGTCCCTTTGATTTTGTTGTTTTGTAGTTTAAGACTTCTTGCATTAGGTTATCTGACAAAATCTTATGCCAATTAAAACTATTTCCTTCTGAAGCTTCCTCTAAAAAGGGCACCCAATCTGCATGAAAATGACAGGGATCTTTTCTCCTGAAAAGTCTACATAACATAATGGCTACATACACCATGTATTCATTTAAGTATGTTGTAGCATAAATACCATGGGCATCAGCTTTAAACTTTGCTGGACACCTCACCCATCCTTTAATCATGTCAGGATATGTCTGCTCTGCCTCAATACATTCTTTTCTCTGAAACTCTGCTAAAAATTCAGCATTAAAAGTATGCTTAGGATTTGGCGACAGTTTATACATTACTTGTATGTGTTCAGGCCTGAATGAGCCAACGATAGCTCCTTGGCCATTTAAAATGTTCCTTGTTGGCATATCGACCTTATCCGGAGCCCAACTGATCATATCAGTGTATGCCACGAGCCGCGAGCGCGCAACAATCTTATGGAGCTCATATTCAACTATGTCCCGGCAATGATTTTCAGAATCAGCATGAGCATTCTCAAGCTCATACTCTAGCAATTTGGAGATTTGAGTCCATGATTTGATGGAATCTATAGCATGTGGAGTAGTATCAGAGATAATATCTCCTTCCTGCGTGTCTTCGTTTTTCTTCGGTGCCTTTTTAGGTGCCATGACTCTGCGTTTAATTGAAAACCTATCACAGAAAATCGATGAACAAGCTCAGCTTAAAATGAAAACACAAACATCTGAAAATTCATTTTGAATACATTTAAAAATGACAAGATTGACATAGCTGTCACGAATTTAGGGCTTTTAATGCGAAAGATATTTTTTTGAGATATGCATTTAATAATCGTATTTAGGCGCCTTCGAGTTTTTTAAAGAAAACGGGACATTTGCTTAATCGGAAAGCGAAGCATGAATGGACACTTAAAGAATGATTAGCATTAATCCTGTTTTGAAAAAAAAAGTTTAATTAGTGTTAATCATAGATTAAAGCTGAAAACTTCATTTTTCGGGGTTTCAAAAATCCTGATGCCGGGAGGTATGTCGTTGATGGAAAAACGATTTCCGAAAATGCGAAATCGCGAAATCACAATGTTTTAATTAATATTTAAACGCTTTTAGCACATTAATTTATTGAGATTAGACGTTTTCAGGATTTCGGAAATCCTGATGTCAAGAAGTACGTTATCAATGAAATCCGATCTCCGAAATCGTGAAATCGCAATGGCTTTCCTTTATTAAACAGGACTTAACTCATTTTAATTAACTAACTAATCATGATTAAGGTCAAAACATAATTATTTTGATTTAATCGTGAACTATGGATCGGGGTTTCGTAATTCGGGATTTAGGGAAAAATGATGACAAGAGATATGATCTCACTGAATCACGAATCCTGAAATCGCGACATGATTATCTTAACTCTTAACCTTTCTTATAATAGAATTAATTAATTCGTGTTTTAATTAAGACTTCAACGTTTCAGGAAATCGGGGATCGGGATTTCGCGATTCAATATGCATCAAAAAATTTGTTTGTAGCAAATCCTGAATCCCGAAAAAATTTTAAGCTTAATTTTAAAAATCGTTAGTTTTAAAATTTACAACGTTTTAAAATTTTTCAAACAAAAAGCGTCGGGAGTCTTAAAATTTTTATAAGTATTTTTGCCTTTTATGGACCAAAAAACTTAAAAATTTAAGAAAAAGGTATCGAGTACTTAGAATTGATACGAAACTTGTGTTTTATGAAAAGCCAAAACTCGAAAAAGAAAAATTTAGGCCTTAGGGATAAAAATTTAAGATCTGTTTCAATAAGGTGCTCCAAGGGTACTACTCGCCTCATATGTTCCTTTGTGCGACATGCCCTTCAGGATGCACTACATGCTCCAGGGGTGCCACTCCCCTCTTTACTGATTGGTAGACATCAATAACCCCTGGATTCAACACTCCGCCAGGTGAACTTGTGGGAGACTAAGGGCCTCTAAGCAATAAGGCCCCCGCCTTATTGCGCACCCCTTAGAATCATCGTGAGCGACTGTTGTAGTCTGCCTCCATAAAATCGTGGGTCCTCTCGAACTAGGTAATTGTTAACCTACAGTTTGAGACACGACGAGAGTGCTAGTAGGCTATGGCAGGGATGTTGTCCACACCTCTCCCTCAACATCTCTGGTAGTCGTGTGTGACCCCTTTACTCCATATGTGAGTCTGGTCAGTAAGCTATCGTCAGCCTGTATCATCAACAAATCATGTCAGAACATATCCACATCATATGATCTAGTCAGATGCACTAATATCATAGTAAAACAATCAAACCCCAAGGGCACAATCCCTGACTCGATCCAGAGTCCAAGGGGTTCCATTGATGACTCTACATCCTCAAGGTCCAAAACCTTGCACACTCAGTAAAACTGAGTCAATAGCACCTGTCTATGTCAACGTAGTAAAACAACATATCATCAACCCATAACGCCTCATAATCAAAATCAAGAGTTTTAATAGCATGATAATCTGGATCACTTGCGAGCAAGTGTCCTCAAATAATAAGTTTGCTCAGTGCCCCAGAGCGAGATGTTACATTTTATTACAATAAGAAATAAGCGATTTGTATAGCTAGAGGCATGGGACCCAAGTCTTTACAAACAAATTATCTTGGGTAGGAACCCAGTTCCACTTGAAACCATGTCTGAACATTTAAACTAATACTAAAATTTAGAACCAGAATACCTTTTCTGTGCTGGGAATTGTCCTGGATCCGGAGACTATGAATGTTTAAAGTCCTGCAAGGAAATCAAGAAGTTATAATTAGTGTTAAGTTAGAAGTCAACAAAATTTAAATACTGAATATACAAAAATTACCAAGATAAATTTTACGAAATGGAAATATTGTAGATTTAACATATGGACTTCACTTAGCTTATGATTTGAGGAATAGATGCATGTTCTTCCATTTGTGTCGACGAGGAAATCATCCACAGGCCTGAAGGGGGGAGTGGAACAAGGATTGTATTATGGGTACCCTCGCAACAAAAAGGGGTCCCATCATTAGATTTTGGTAATCGAATCTTTAACCAAATATTTCAGAAGGAAATAAACAAGAAACATTCTTGAACAAGAGTTATAAAGAACGTGTAGTATAAAACGTACTTCACAATAATTGCACAAATTCGGATCACAAATAATATTACGATATTCTTCCCTCATAAATATAAGAAAAATTACAAGTCGATGAAAAATAATAAACAGAGTTCTGGGTACCTAAATCTTTGTTCCTTTCTTCATATGAATGAGGTGAAATTTGAAAGATTAACTAACCGATTCCAAAATGGAGAGTAAGGATAATCTTTTAAAATTTATTAATTTCTGAAATAATATTACACAGTGGAAATCTTAACTTTCTAACCATGCATATACTGGCACAGATAGGGAAAATAGAGTAATTTTTTATTAAAACAAAACCTTATACAACAGTAAAGAAATCCCCACCACAGCTACAGGGATTTATTTGAGACTTCACAAATTTAAACCCAAGAATTCAATATTTCCACAGTGATTAAGATATAAGAGGTTGATAGCACAAAGACTTAATGCTAAACCAAACAAAATAAATAAAGGAAAAGTGAAACCCATATCTACAAAGAATATAGTAGGGGAATAACCAATTAAAAGGGTGAATTTAAGAAACAAAGATCGATTCCTGACCTTGATGGAGAACCCTCGTGAAAGAAAATATGGGTTATGACAGAGAACTTTAGCATACTACTATTCTACAGGAATACTCGGTGTTGAATTTTTAGGGTCAATATAATAGGGTTTAACCACTGGATTTGTAGCGAGAGGCATGTCGTGAGTAACTCCAAGTAAATACTATGCTACACATCAAATAAATGATTGAGGGTATTTGCTTGTTGATAGAACCTAACACATTTCAGGACTATCCCTGAAGCAATAACTTAAAACTGGCTGTGTAGAATACATTACAAGATAACGAATTCTCGAGAAGTGAATGACTACCTCATGGAAGAGATAAATCCACAAGACAACACCATTGTGAACTCATATATCTAATGAGAGATCGGATGGAAATATTCTAGAGATTTAATATTAATGATAAGGGAGGTTCTCAACCAGCAACAGTAAAAGAAAAATCAGTTACATAGACAACTTAAAATGCGACTAACTCCCTTATATGTTACAGTAGTCCAAGAAATAGGGTTTTTATGATCTTACCTGGTAAAGGAGGAAACTAGACAGACGCGTAACATTTCCTTGCCATACGTAGAGTAGAAGCCCCCTCGTCGCCAGTGGTTACACACAGAGCAATGGATAGAGGTTAACGCTGGACGTTTTGGGAAAAAATGAATAAGCTCCAAAAGAAATGGAACCTTGGTCACCCAAATGACTCTCGTATCATGAATTTAATGGTAAATGGAGGCCTTGGGTACACATTCCATGTGAAAAAGCATGCATGGCGTATCCACATTGGTCACATAAATCTAGAACCTGTACAATGCAAGAAACCCATAACTATAAACCAGAGGAGTCTTAATGGAGTTTATAGACATGATTTAACTACGCATTAAACCGAGCCCACTTCCACTGTTAGCACTAACCCCTATCATGAAATCAGATGGGTGTATACTAGACTATAAGTGTTAGGGTTGTGACTTGTCACACGAGGTGGATCCAAAACCCCAGCGGTTTCATCCTTTTCGTGCAGCCATGTCACTTGTCAACTGGTGTGGGTGTTATTTCTGCTAATGACTGTGTTGAAGACCTCAACAAAGAAAACAAATAACCCACTACTATGTTGATACTGAGAGGGGGGTGAATCAGTATCAAGTACAATTTAAAACCTTTTTCAACTTATACTTAAACCATTCAATTATATCCAATGAGCAATGAACAATAGTATAAGAGTTACATCAATACACCACAATACACCATGCAC
>ML801887.1:0-37385 GCA_009831015.1 Picea engelmannii | reverse complement strand
TATAAGAGTTACATCAATACACCACAATACACCATGCACAATATATGAGAAATAATCAATAATTATTGTTCAAGGGAAGTAATGACTTCCAAAGGTAGCTACAGCTTCCAAATGTAAAGGGAGGGATAAACCTCCAAGAGGAAGATGCAATCCTCCAATATCAAGAGAGACTTGAACTCTCCATCCTTTCCCCTTCCTTCCACCCAAGAATATATGAGAGATAATAAAACTTTACATTAAATCATCACCATCAACCAATCATCACATAGAACCTGATAATGCTTCCTGAGACTTCTTCAATTTCTGCAATTCTTCAATTCGTGGAGTACTCTGATCCTGTATATAAAATTACTCAATGTATTCTCTGAAACTCCTCTAAGTTTCACTCCTTGAATCCTCCTCAAAAAGAAGTTATAGAAAGAATGGTAGACTTTATTCAATTTTGGTGTATTCAGGAGACCGAACTTGCATAGAATGCCCCACACTCAATATTTAACATCAGATTATGAAACTCACACAAAATAAACTAAAGACCATACTATTTCCAATGAAATTTGTCCCACTTCATTTTTATTCTCTATGAAGAAGTTATGAATGTTTTACCTGGAACACCTATTTATTGACTAGCTTCAGAACTGGTCACAAACCCTATCTTCCACAGAGTGTATCTCCATAATTATAGCGAATCAAGAGCTGAAATTTTTACCACGGGTACCTTGATATGTATTATCAATACCATAGCAATTTCACGATCTGAATCATTTTAGAAAAAAGGTTATAGCAAAAATGGTAAGATGACCTGAAAATAACATACCTTAGAACACATCACCAAAATACTTCATCCTCCCTTGAAATCCATACTTCTTTACTTCCGATTTCCTCTGAAATTCAACTTGTATAAAATGAATGTATAATGATGTGTATTTATACCATTTATGTCACTTCCTTTTCAAATTATGTCTAACCTGACACTTTCTTATTTTGTAATTGTTTTCTTTAATGATCTTCAGGGCTTACATGTACTTCCTTCTTCAATTCACTTTGTCATCTTAAAAAATTCATTTCTGCTCAACCATGAGGATCCACGTGACGTGTCACATACCACCAGAAACAACATGATGTTTACTATCCATCCATGGGTGTTGTATATGCATGTGCATTGTCCTTCATGTCCAAATACCTTCATCAATCTTGTGGTCCAAAACCCATGACTAGGGTTGACATCAATGACAACAACCAATCTTCCAACAATATCCCCCTTTGTCATTGATGGAAACACTCATGCTCACCATATCATCATGATACAAATTTCTCTCCCTCTTTGACATAAATGGAAAAGGTTAGGGCTTCTCCCCCTGAGTTTAATGGAAAGATGTAACCATCTTCTTTGGGGTTTCTCCCCCTAAACATGTGGCACTCAATAATACTTCATCCTTATTTTTGGTCTTTGGGACTTTTTCTTCCTTAGAATCCTTTTGTGTGGCTTTTGTATTCTCTCTCTTTTTCATGTCTAGGATGTATATGTTGTTCGGTTTTCTTGTTGCAGTTGTAGCCAATCTTCCTGAGTTATTTTCTCAGATTTTAAATTTTCGGGAGTCAAATGTAAGAGTGTATCCTTGATCACACATTTTACTAAAACTGAGTAGATTATAATTCAAGTCTTCAACCAATAGAACATTCTTTTCTTTTACATTTTTTCTTCCAAGATCTACTACACCTTCTCCAAGTATTTTGGTAGATGAGTCATCTCCAAATGCAACATTGCCACCCTTTCTCTTAAAGCTGATGAATTTTTCTTGATCCCCGGTCATGTGTGAAGAACATCCACTCTCTATGTACCATTCATCTTCTTCTTTACATTCTTCAGCGTTTAATGTTATTCAACAATCTTCATTGTTTGGAATCTATTTCCTTCTCCATACTATGGTTGGCATAGGGACATCTTCATTCATATATCTACAATCTCATGCTTTGTGACCTAGATAATTTCATTTGTAGCATACAATATTTTTTTCCATCAATGGGTCAAATGAATTATAACTTATGTTGAGAAATCCATGATTATTTCCATATCTTCTGTTTACACCATTCATGTTTCTTGCATATTTGTTCCTTTCATTGATTCTGCAATTAATTGCCTTATGTCCAAAAATTTTGCAGGTATAACAATGACCAAGAAAGAAATTTTGATACTTGGGAGTAAGTGACCTTCTTTGTGATGTAGTCCATCTGGGTTCATGATATACTCTTTTGTAGTTTCCTTCATATTGATTGAAGCTTCTTTGATTCCTGAAGGTAGGAGGCCTTCTTGGATATTCATCTCTTTTGTAATCATTCCTTCTTTCTGGTATCCTGGTCCACTTCTCATCAACTGTCTGTGTAGCTCTTTCTTTAACCTTCTTGTTGGTATTTGCATCTTCTTTGTATGAAGTTTCACCCATGCATCCAAGATGTGTTAATTCTTTTGGCAATTGAGAGTTTATTAAGCTCTTCCTCAATGAGACAACTTCTTGTTCAAGTTTCTCACAATCTTCTTCTTTCTTTATCATTTGGACCTTCTTTACTTATGCTATTCTTCTTGCTTCTTCAAGTAGAGTTTTCAAGGAAATGGTTTTTTCTCTTAGTTTCTGAAAGTCTTCTAATTATTTCTTTAATCTTACAATCGTCTTTTCATAACTACCCAATTCACTTCTTAGTTTTCTATGCGTGTCTTTGAGCTTGCTATTTTCAATATCAACATGCTTCAATTTTTTAAGATTCTCATCTTCTTGTTGAATCATTTCTACTTCATGATTTTATTATTCTTCATTGTTTTCTTCTTCTTCATTGTCATCTCTTTCAATCCTTGGATGAGGAAATTCAAATTCAACATGTCCTACTCCTTCACAATTAAAGCAAAAGAACTGACCTCTATTTTCTTCTTTGAAATATGAGATGTTGTAATATTCTTCAACTTCTTATGCTTCTTCTCTTGCATAAAGTTCTTGTAGCTTGTGCCAAACATATTTTTTTGATGCACATGATCTCACCTTGGATTTCATTGAATCTGTCAATCCATCTAGGATGGTATCTATTGTCAGTTTGTTGTTCCTTTTTGCTTCCTTCTGAGATGCAGTCTTTGGTTTCTTCAAAGCATTGTATCCTAAAGCAACTGAGAACCAAACATATGCCCCAAGAGATTTCAAGTATGTTTCCATTCTATTTTTCCAGTATTCAAAATTGCATCCATCAAATGGTGGAATCCCATTTGGAATGTTTCCTTCCATTTCTACATAGGATCTTCCTTCAAGTGGTTAAACTATACTGAAGGTAACCCATTCTGATACCAATTGTTGATACTGAGAGGGGGGTGAATTAATATCAAGTACAATTTAAAACCTTTTTCAACTTATAATTAAACCATTCAATTATATCCATTGAGAAATGAACAATAGTATAAGAGTTACACCCATACACCACAATACACCATGCACAATATATGAGAAATAATAAATAGTTATTGTTTAAGGGAAGTAATGACTTCCAAAGGTAGCTATAGCTTCCAAATGTAAAGGGAGGGATAAACCTCCAAGAGGAAGATACAATCCTTCAATATCAAGAGATATTTGAACTCTCCATCCTTTCCCCTTCCTTCCACCCAATAATATATGAGAGATATTAAAACTTTACATTAAATCATCACCATCAACCAATCATCACATAGAACCTGATAATGCTTCTTGAGACTTCTTCAATTTATGCAATTATTCAATTCTTGGAGTACTTTGATCCTGTAGATAACATTACTCAATGTATTCTCTAAAAATCCTCCAAGTTTCACTCCTTGAATCCTCCTCAAAAATAAGTTATAGAAAGAATGGTAGACTTTATTCAATTATGGTCTATTCAGGAGACCGAACTTGCACAAAATGCCCTACACTCAATATTTAACATCAGATTCATAAACTCACACAGAAAAACTACAGTTCGTATGGTTTCCATTGCATTTTTTCCCACTTCATTTGGATTCTCTATGAAGAAGTTATGATTGTTTTACCCAGAACACCTGTTTATTGACTAGCTTCAGAACTGGTCACAAACCCTATCTTCCACAGAGTGTATCTCCATAATTATAGGGAATCAAGAGCTAAAATTTGTACCACAGGTACCTTGGTATGTCTTATCAATACCATAGCAATTTAACCATCTGAAGTGTTCTAGAAAAAATGTTATAGAAAAAATGGTAAGATGACCTGAAAATAACATACCTTAGAACACATCACCAAAAGACTTCATCCTCCCTTGAAATCCGACCTTCTTTACTTCTGATTTCCTCTTAAATTCAACTTGTATCAAATGAATGTATAATGATGTGTATTTATACCATTTATTTCACTTCCTTTTAAAATTAGGGCCACCCTGACACTTTCTTATTTTGTAATTATTTTCTTTAATTATCTTCATAGCCTACATGTTCTTCCTTCTTCAATTCACTTTGTCATCTTCAAAAATTCATTTCTCCTTAACCATAAAGATCCACGTGACGTTCCACATACCACCATAAACAATATGATGTATATTATCCATCCATGGGTGTTGTATATGCATGTGCATTGTCCTTCATGAACAAATAACTTCATCAATCTTGTGGTCCAAAACCCATGACTAGGGTTGACATCAATGACAACAACCAATCTTCCAACATACCGTGACTGTTGGGATGCACATTTTAGTTAGGGTGTACTCATGGAAAGGATCCCCGTATGAGACCAAGGAGAAACCCCCTTCGGATAATACACCCAACTCTATTTTCGTATAATCTCAATTAAAGTATGCGTTGCCTTAGATAATTATATATATAGTAATCCTTATGATAATGGGTTTGATTCGAATAATAATGTTTTAGTAAGCTCTTGATATATAGAATTATAAGGGATTTTATTAAAGAGAAGGGATGGATTGTTGGGAATGGTCACAATGAATTCTCAAGTATCCCTTCAGTTGGATGTGAGGAGGAGAGCGCCATGTGTACTTGAATAAGGGAATCTAGCAAAATAATTTGATAGGTACCCTAATTCAAATAAGAACTTTTAGACTAGAGTTACTTTAGACCTCATGGTCATGAATCTCTCATAGTATGATGGGGAGGCCCCACTTCAACTTGTTTGACATACATTAACACATTTTTTGAGTGATAAGAATAAGAAGGAGTTACATGGAAAGGTAATCACCTTATTTCATTCAATGATAATAAAAATAAGTAAACGTCGTATTCAGAGAGAATTTTTTTAATTGCAAAACAAATCAATTATAACAGAATAAATGAGTTTTAATGCATCTAGCAATTTTTTTTTTATTTGTAAATTTTGGGGTACACTACATATGGTATCAGAGAAAAGGTTAAAACACTTGGATCTTAAACAGGGGAAAAAATGTTTGCTTAGCACATGATTTATGTTTAATGGAAAAACTAACAAAACATTTACTGTTAGAAACAAAAAACCATTATTTATGTTGTGATAATGGCAACACAGAATGAAGAGGAGGTCATGTTTGAGGAGAATCCTGAGAAAGGACCTACTAGAGAACCTAGACAGAACAGTGAAGGAAGTTCTGCTACCCAGGTTCTACCAACCATGAAAACCTCATTGTAGAACTGCAAGTTTTCAAGGCACACAATGAGAAACTGAAAAAAGAACAACAAGAACAACATGAAATAAATGAAGTATTGTTGCATAGCATAGTAACAAATAAGAGCCCAAAAGAAAATAATTAGGAAGAAGAGGTCAGCAAAAGGGCTTCCAAAAATTTTGGTCCTGATGGAGAGAAAGGGGACAACTCTTCTGAAGGCATACCATCAGTAGAAGATAAAACAACCATAGGAAGAAAATGGAAATGGGTGGACCACCAGGAAGGAGAGTTTAAGAAAATCAAATCGTCCATTTTTTATGAAGAATCCAGGAGCGGGGAGAAGGCTGAAGCATGGTTACTAGACATAAAAAAGTATTTTCAGATCTACAATTATTCCAGCAACATGAAGGTCAGAATGGCCATCTCTAACTTGAAAGGAAAAACAAGTATATGGTGGTAGGACCTGAAGTTTGCCAAGGACCTAAAGGAGAGATGGATGGAGTGTTTGTATTTGAAGAAATACTTTGATAAGCAGTATTTATCTTAAAGTTACTATGAAATAAATACCAAATAGTTTTACGAGCTACGACTCGGTCAAATGACTATATATGACCTCATAAACAAATTCCTGGAATTATTAAGGTTTGTGCCTTATATCCTAGAAGACAAAGTAAAAATCCAGTGGTTCCTAAGTTGCTTACCACAATACTATAAGGATAGAATCAAGTTTGACAATCCCAATACCTTAAGCAAAGTTTTTAGAAAAGATCGAATGTGTTACGATCAATACAACCAACAGTCTAAGCTTCCCAAGGCTTGTAAAGACAAGAAACAAGACATAATGAACCAGCGGAAGAAGGGATATCAACCAGCCCCTTTCCGGAATTCAACAAAGAATTTCCCAAGGAACGATTTCCACTCCAATAACCAGAACACCCAAGGAGGAGGTAGACTAGTCAATTTGGGAACCAAAAATTTTGGGGACATCCCCAAAGAACCGTTAAAATGCTGGGAATGTGGAGAACCTCACTTAAGGAGGAATTTTCCACATTTAACTTATGCTGCAAGGACTACAATTCAAAACCTGCAGGAAGCTCTACAGTGGGAGATGTGGGCATAAGCTTACACAGGATCAATGTAGCCATGGATGGCTGACAAGCCGATCACCAGTCCACCATAGTAGAAGTTTGAAGGTAAAATTAGCAATAATCGTGTTTCTGTTTTAATTGATCCAAGGGCTACTTTGAGTTATGTTTCTCGTGGTGTAGTGGATTCAAATAAACTTAAGAAAGTAAGACATGCAAAATCTTGGCTAGTACAACTAGGAACAGGAACAAAAAGAAAAAAAACTTATTTCATTTTCGAATGTGAGTTCAGTTTAGGTGGTCAAAATACAAAGATAAATCTGAATATCCTATTGTTAGGGTCTTATGATATAATTATTGGGATGGACTGGATAGAGAAATATAAAGTAGTTTTGGATTGTTATAAAAAATCACTCACTTACAAAGACAAAAAAAACATTGTTAGGAAAGTACAAGGCATACGAAAACCAAGCTCAGTTAGGCATATTTCAACAATGAAATTTAAGAAGCATATGAGAAAAGGTTGTCAGATTTATGCTATCCAAGTGACAAATCTGTTGTAATAAGAAAATAAACCCAGGCTAGAATATTTTGTCGTCTTACATGATTTTAGAGATGTGTTTGTTGATGAAATACCTAAACTTCCCCTAAGACGAGAGATAGACTTCTTGATCGATTTGCTATTGGGATCAACCCCTATATCTAAGGCACCTTACCGAATGAGTTTACAGAATTAAAATAATTAAAGATTCAGCTACAAGAACTGTTGGACAAGGAATACATGAGGACAAATGTCTTTCCATGGGGAGCACAAGTCCTTTTTGTTAAAAATAAAGATGGAACTCTAATATTATGCATTGATTACAGACAGTTAAACAAAATGATTGTTAAGAACAAATACCCTCTACCTAGAATCAATGATTTGTTTGATCAAGCATGTGGGGCAAAGATTTTTTCTAAGTTGGATTTATGATCTGGTTATCGCCAGTTTAGAATAAAGGATGAAGACATAAGTAAAACAACATTTAGGATGAGATATGGACATTATGAGTTTGTTGTTATACCGCTTGGTCTCACTAACACACTAGCAACATTTATGTGTTTAGTGAATAGCATTTTCAGTCAATACTTGGATAAGTTTGTTTTGGTATTATTGACGATATCCTAGTGTATTAAAAAACATAATGCGAACAAGAAGAACATCTAAGGATAGTATTGAAAACTTTAAGAAAACACAAACTGTATGCTAAATTCGACAAATGTGGCTTTTATCAAAATAAAATACAATATGTAAGACATGTAATATCTGAAGAAGGTATTTTCGTCCACCCAGAGAAGATAAGAGCCATCATGGAATGACCTATCCCTAAGGATGTAGCAGACATCTGATCATTCATGGAAATCACCGGGTACTACCACAGATTTATAGAGGGATTATCTAAGATTGCATACCCTATCACATCCCTACAGAAGAAGGGAACCAAGTTTAATTGGTCACATACATTTCAGGACAGTTTTAATAATTTAAAGGAATTGTTAACAACCACACCCATTTTAAGGGTAGCAGACCCAGATAAAGACTTCACAATTTGCGTTGATGCGAGTAAAGAAGGTTTGGGAGGTGTCCTAACTCAAGAAGGGAACATTATTTGTTACAAGTCTCGAAAAATAAAAGAACATGAATGAAACTATGACACTCATGACTTGGAATTAGCAGTCGTCATCCATGGATTAAAAATGTGGCGACACTATGTAATGGGGAGAAAATTTATGTTACTAACGGATAACAATGGCGTGAAATTCTTGTTTAGTCAACTAGACCTTAACACAAGGCAAGAAAGATGGTTGGCCTTCTTGAGCGAATTCGATTTCGAGGTAAGACACTTCAAGGGTAGAGAAAAAAAAGTGGTAGATGCTTTAAGTAGAAGAATTCATGGGTTGTTTGAGATAAACATTAGTAGGGCAGAAAGTGACATTGAGCAAAGGATAAAGGTTGCAAGTAATAATGATGAAAAATACATTAAAACAGTGGCATATTTACAAAATAATGCAAAACATTTAGACATAACAGATTTGATTTTAGACAAAATGGTCTACTACAATTCAAAAACAGATTTTACATACCAGATTCTGTTGAATTAAAGTTAACATTTTTGGACAAGGTACAAAAGAAACCATATTCTAGTCATCCAGGATACCAGAAAATGGTAACAACACTAAGGAAGTTATTTTATTGGCCTAATATGAAAGGAGAGAAAACAAAATACTTGTCTAAGTGCCAAGATTGTCAACAGGTGAAGGTTGAACACCAACACCCAGCCGACCTATTGCAGCCTCTACCTGCGTCAAAATGGAAACAGGAGACTATATCACTGGATTTTATCACAGGTTTTCCTAGAACTCAAAAACATAATGATTCAATTATGGTAGTAATTGATAAGATTAGCAATTCTGCACATTTTATTCCTGTAAAATATACTTATAAATCTATTAACATCATTGAAATATTCATCAAGGAAATTTGATACTACATGGTATTCCTAAAATGGTGATTTCGGATAGAGACGTAAAGTTTACATCTGCGTTTTGGAAATAATTGTTTGTAGGGTTGAATACTAACTTGAATTTCAGCACAAGCTACCATCCACAAATGGCTGGGCAGACTGAATGAACGAACCAAATTGTGGAATATATGCTATGAATGTATGTAAGGATGAAGCCAAGTAAGTGGGAAGACTACCTACACTTGGTGGAATTTGCATACAATAATTGTTACCAGACCTCGTATGAGATTATCCCCTTCAAAGTACTATACGACCAAAAGTGTACAATTTTGATTAGCTAGGATAACCCACTTGACACAATCATGGTGGGACCAGAAATGCTCCAGGAAATGGAGAATATGGTAAGAAAAGTACAACATAATTTAAAAGAGGCACAGGACAGACATAAACGTTACGTGGACCTAAAAAGAAGACACAAGAAGTTTCAAGTTGGATACGACATGTATTTAAAAGTCAAAGCACAAAGAAGTTCATTAAAGTTAGGAAAATTTTCCAAGTTGGCACCCAGGTTTTGTGGCCCTTTCGAGATCTTAGCTTGAATTGGACCCGTGGCATATCAACTGGCACTTCCCGCAAATATGAAAATTCATAATGTATTTCATGTTTCTTTGTTAAAAAATTATGTTCATGATCCTACTCACATGATTGATTGGAACATGGTGTAGGTGGAACCATAAGGCGAGTTCCAAGTGGAACCTCTGTGCATTCTAGACAAGAAATAAACAGTACTATGGAATAGAATCATCGCCTAGGTAAAAGTGCAATGGAAGCACTTTAGTCCTGAGGAGGCCACTTGAGAATTGGAGGAAGATTTGCAGAAATCTTATCCAACCCTATTTTGAGAAAGGAAAGAACACTGAGGACAATGTTGTACTGAAGAGGGAAATGATGTAATATCCCAAAAAATAAATTATTATTGAAGTCGGAATACACTTAGCAATTTATTTCCATTTTGGCAAATTCAAATTTGAAAATTTATTGCCATTTATGGCAATTTCGAATTTCAAATTTGGTTAATTGTAATTTATTATTGTGACTATTGGGAAAATATTTGATTTTCCCAACCAACTCTTTGACTATGACACTTGTAAGAAACAAATATTTTTTTATATTTATTTCTGAGAGACAAATGGAACAACCAGGTTGAAATCAGTTGACCATGACTCCATGAGTGGGGAACATGTTGGAACTACCTTAGGGCTGAATGTTACAAGTGGAAAAACAAGAATTTGGCCATTAGCAGCCCCTGCAAATCATGGATTTGTAAAGATGAAAAAATTCCCGAGGGGGAAAAGACCTAGGCACAATATGCTTTTACATATATAGCATATGGGAGGAGGCAAGACATTGCCTGGTATGCTGGGAAAAAGAATATCACTTTCTATTATGAGCACTATTTTCTGAGTGTGAGGTAAGGATAATTATCTGATCTCAAAAGGAGACTAAAGCTAAAGAGGATTTTGGAGTTTGTCCTCATGGATTCATGGTTAGGCTCGGGGGTGAACGAAGCAAGTAGATTGGTTGTTTCGTTCTATGGCTGGGTGGAACTTGGTTGTTCAATTTTTTGTCCTAGTACCTAGTTAATATATGTACTTCTACTTTCCTTATTGATTTGTTTTATTAATTAAAAGGCTAAGTAGAATGAAATGAATTGTAGAATGAGCCTTTGCAGTTTGATTTGTATTTAATGAGTAAAGTTAACAAAGCTACCATGTGTTAGTTGTTGTAGGTACACGGGATATACCTGTAAGTTAAATAAAATAGAAAAAATTATTATTGTGTTATTTATAAACCCTTCTAGGCATATGAATATATACATAAAGGTACTCAATTTTTAATGATCTTTGAACTGTGAAAAATGCTAAATATAATTCTGGAAGTATTTATCGAATATATATATATATATATATATATATATATATATATATATATAGTTGTAGATTCAAATATACATAGCTATATAAATATCCAAGGAACATTATATTTTACAAATACCAAAGTGAAATTCAGAATGAATACAAGAATGACAAATACATATATGTATATGTTGTTTCTCGTACAAAACTTTAGTGCCAAATAAACACCTTAACACTAATACGCAGGAAGATTTTTAGACACTTGGGCCCCATGAATTTTTCAAGTAACCATCCTTTGATAAGGCTATCCCAAAGCATAAAGAATTGTTACAGTTTGTCTTTACCGCAATAAAACTATAAGAGGGGATTTCAATTTTTATACAGTACTTCTTACAGAGGCTACTCAAGACATCACAGTAATTTGTTTGAGTTATAGACATTTTGCGTGTTTTATTACAATAATAAATAAACGCTATTTATAGCCGGAGGCGTGGGACCCAAGTCTTTGCAAACAAGGTACCCTGGGTAGAAACCCAGTGCCACTTGAAACGATGCCCGAACATTCAAACTAATACTAAAATTCAGAACACGAATACCTTTTTTGCATAGGGCACTGTCCTGGATCCAGAGACTATGAATGTTTAAAGTCCTACAAGGAAATCAAGAAGTTATAATTAGTGCTAAGTTACAAGTCAACAAAATTTAAATATTGAATATAGAACAATTACCAGGATAAATTTTACGAAATGGAAATATTCCAGATTTAACATATGGACTTCACTTAGCTTGCGATTTGGGGAAAAAATGCTTATTCTTCCATTTGCGTCGATGAGGAAATTGTCCATAGGCCCGAAGGGGGGAGTGGAACAAGGATTTCGTGATGGGTACCCTCACAACAAACAGGGGTCCCATCATTAGATTTTGGTAATCAAATATTTAACCAAATATTTCAGAAGGAAATAAACAAGAAACATTCTTGAACAAGAATTATAAAGAACGTACAGTATAAAACATACTCCACAATAATTTCACAAAATTGGATCACAAATAATATTATTTTATTTTTCCCTCATAAATATAAGAAAAATTACAGGTCGATGAAAAAGAATAAACAGAGTTTTGGATACCTAAATATATGTTCCTTTCTTCATACGAACGAGGTGAAATTTGATAGATTCCCTACCGTATTCTAGAACGGAGAGTATGTATAATCTTTTAAAAGTTATTAAGTTCTAAAATAATATTACAAAGTGGAAATCTTAACTTTGTATCTATGCATGTACAAACACAAATAGGGAAAATAAAGTAATTGTTGATTAAAACAAAACCTTATACAACAGTAAATAAATCCTCACCGTGACTACATGGATTGATTTGCGACTTCACAACTTTAAACCTGAGAATGCAACATTTCCACAGTGATTCAGATATAAGATGCTAATAGCGCAAAGACTTAATGCTAAGCCAAACATAATGAATAAGGGAAAAGTGAAACCCATATCTACAAAGAATTCAATAGGGGAATAACCAATTAAAAGGGTGAATTTAAGAAATGAGGATCGAGTCCTAGCCTTGATAGAGAACCCTCGCGAAAGGAAATATGGGTTATGACAGAGAACTTTAGCATACTGTTATTCTACAAGAATACTCGGTGTTGAATTTTTAGGGTCACTATAATAGGGTTTAACCACTAGATTTGTAGCGATAGGTATGCCGCGAGTAACTCCAAGTAAATTCCAAACTACACATCAAAGAAATGATTGACGGTATTTTCTTGTTGACAAATCCTAACACATTTCGGGACTATCTATGAAGCAATAACTTAAAACCACGTGTGTAGAAGACATTACAAGATAACGAATTCTGGAAAAGTGAATGACTACCTCACGGAAGAGATAAAGTTGCAAGACAACACCATTGTAGAAATCATATATCTAACCAGAGCTCAGATGAAAATATTCCAGAGAGTTAAGATTAACCAGAAGGGAGGTTCTCAACCAACAACAATAAAATAAAAATCAATCATAGAGGCAACTTAAGACGCGACTAACTCCCTTATATGTTACAGTAGTCCAAGCAATAGGGTTTTTATGATTCTACCCAGTAAAGGAGGAAATACGATAGACGCATAATGTTTTCTTGCCATACGCAGAGTAGAATCCCCCTCATCGCCAGTGGTTACATATAGAGCAGTGTACAAAGGTTAACGCTGGACATTTTGGTAAAAATTGCATAAGAGCCAAAGGAAATGGAACCTTAGTCACCCAGGTGACTCCCGTATCATGAAGTAATGGAAAATGTAGGCCTTGGGTACACAAGCCATGTGAATAAGCATGCATGGTATATCCACATTGGTCACATAAATCTATAACCTGTGCAATGAAACAAACGCATAACTATCAACCAAAGGAGTCTTAATGGCATTTACATACATTCTTTAACTACACATTAAACCAAGCCCACTTGCACTATTTGTGCTAACCCCTATCAGGAAATCATATGGGTGCATGTTGGAGAGTAAGTGTTAGGGTTGTGACTTGTTGTGCTAGGTGGATCCCAAACCCCAGTTGTTTCATCCTTTTTGTGTGGCCATGTCACTTGTCAACTGGTGTGGGTGTTAGTTCTTCTAATGACTGTGTTGAAGACCTCAACAAAGAAAAATAATTTAACCCACTACTGTTACAGTTGGGATGCGCATTTCGGTTAGGGTGTAGTCATGGCAAGGAGGCCAGTATGCGACCAAGGAGAAACCCCCTTTGGATAATACGCCCAACTCTGTTTTCATATAAACTCAATTAAAGTTTGCGTTGGCTTGGATAATTATATATATAGGAATACTTATGATAATGGTTTTGCTTCTAATAATAATGTTTTACTAAGCTCTTGATATATAGAATTATAAGGGATTTTATTAAAGAAAAGGGATGGATCGTTGGGAATGGTCACAATGAAGTCTCAAGTATCCCTTCAGTTGGATGTGAAGAGGAGAGAACAATGTCTACTTGAATAAGGGACTCTAGCGAAATACTTTCGTAGGTACCCTAATTCAAATAAGAACTTGTAGACTAGAGTTAATTTAGACCTCATGGTCATGAATGGCTCATAGTATGATGGGGAGGCCCCACTTCAACTTGTTGGACATTTGCTAACACATGTTTTGAGTAATAAGAATAATCACAAGTTACGTGGAAGGGTAATCACCTTATTTCAACCACTGATAATAAAAATAAGTACACGTCATATTTCGACAGAAAGGTTTTAATTGCAAAACAGATCAATTATAACAGAATAAAGGAGTTTTAATGCATCTAGCAATTTTTTTTATTATTTGGTACATTACATATGGTATCAGAGAAAAGGTTACAACACTTGGACCTTAAATAGGGCCAAAAATGTTTTCTTAGCATGTGCTTTCTGTTTAATGGAAAAACTAACAAAACATTTACTATTACAAACAAAAAAACATTATTTATGTTGTGATAATGGAAACAAAGAATGAAGAGGAGGTCAAGCTTGAGGAGAATCCTAAGCAAGGACCTACTAGAGAACATGGACAAAATAGTGAAGGAAGTTTTGCCACCCAGGTTCTGGAATCGATGAAAACCTCATTGTGGAATTGCAAGTTTTCAAGGCAGACAATGAGAAAGTGAAAAAGGAACAACAAGAATAGCATTAAATAAATGAAGTACTACTGCATAGCATAGTAACAAAGAAGAGACCAAAAGACAAAAATGAGGAAGAAGAGGTCAGCAAAAGGGCCTCCAAAAATTATAGTCCTGAAGGAGAAAAAGGGGACAACTCTTCCAAAGGCACACCATCAGTAGAAGATAAAACAACCATAGGAAGAAAGAGGAAATAGGTGGAACACTTGGAAGGAGAGTTTAAGAAAATCAAACTGTGCACTTTTGATGGAGGATCTAGGACTGGGGAGGAGGCTGAAGTATGGTTACTAGACATAAATAGGTATTTCTAGATCTACAATTATTACAGAAACATGAAGGTCGGAATGGCCATCTATAACTTGAAAGGAAAAGAAAGTATATGGTGGCAGGACCTGAAGTTAGCCAAGGGCCTAAAGGAGAAACAAATGGAGTGGTCAGATTTCAAGAAATACTTTAAGAAGCAGTATTTATCTGAAAGTTACTATGAAAGAAATACCAAAGAGTTTTATGAGCTACGACTCGGTCAAATGACTATGGATGACATAATAAACAAATTCCTGGAATTATTAAGGTTCATGCCTTATATCCGGGAAGACAAAGTAAAAATTTGGTGGTTCCTAAGTTGCTTACCACAATTCTATAAGGAAAGAATCGAGTTCGACAATCTCAATACCTTAAGAAAAGTTTTCAGAAAAGCCTGAATGTGTTACGATCAACACAAACAACAGTATGAGATTCCTAAGGCTTGTAAAGACAAGAAACATGACAAAATGAACCAACGGAAGAAGGGCTATCAACCAGCCCCTTTATGGAATGAAACAAAGAATTTCCCAAGGAAATATTTCCACTCCAATAACCAGAACACACAAGGAGGAGGTAGACCAATCAATCTAGGAACCAAGAAGTTTGGGGATAGCCCCAAAGAACCGTTAAAATGATGGGAATGTGGATAGCCTCACTTAAGGAGGAACTGTCGACGTTTAACTTCTGCAACAAGGACTATGGTTCACAACCTACAGGAAGACTCTATAGTGGGAGTTGTGGACATAAGACTACACAGGATCAACGCCATCGTGGATGGTCGACAAGCTGATCACCAGTCCATCGTAGTGGAATTTGAAGGTAAAATTAACAATAATCATGTTTCTGTTTTAATTGATCCAGGGGATACTTTGAGTTATGTTTCTCCTAGTGTAGTGGATTTAAATAAACTTAAGAAAGTAAGACATGCAAAATCTTGGCTAGTACAACTAGCAACTGGAACAAAAAGAAAAGTAACTGATTTCATTTTCGACTGTGAGTTCCGTTTAGGTGGTCAAAACACGAAGATAAATTTGAATATCCTACCATTAGGGTCTTATGATATAATTATTGGGATGGAATGGATATAGAAACATAAATAAGTTTTGGATTTTTATGAAAAATCACTCACTTACAAAGACAAAAACAACACTTTTAGGACAATACAAGGCATACAGAAACTAGTCTCAGTTAGGCAAATTTCAACAATGCAATTTAAGAAGTGTATAAGAAAAGGTTGTCAGATTTATGTTATCCAAGTGACAAATCTGTTGGAAAAAGAAAATAAACCTAGGCTAGAATATTTTGTCATCTTACATGATTTTAGAGATGTGTTTGTTGACGAAATACGTGAACTTCCCCCAAGATGAAATATAGACTTCTCGATCGATCTGCTGTCGGAATCAACTCCCATATCTAAGGATCCCTACCAAATGAGTTTACCCGAATTAAAAGAATTAAATATTCAACTACAAGAACGGTTGGATAAGGAATTCATCAGGACAAGTGTCTCTCCATGGGGAGCACCAGTCCTTTTTGTTAAAAATAAATACATAACTCTGAGATTATGCATTGATTACAGACAATTAAACAAGCTGATTGTTAAGAACAAATACCCCTCTACCTAGAATCAATGATCTGTTTGATCAAGTAGGTGGGGAAAATATTTTTTCTAAGTTGGATTTAAGATCTGGTTATCACTAGGTTAGAATAAAGGATGAAGACATAAGTAAAACAACATTCAGGATGGTATATGGACATTATGAGTTTGTTTTTATACCGTTTGGTCTCACTAACACACCAAAAACATTTATGTTTTTAGTGAATAGCATTTTCAGTCAGTACTTGGATAATTTTGTTTTGGTATTTATTGACGATATCCTAGTGTATTCAAAAACAAAAGAAGAATACGAAGAACATCTACGGATAGTATTGCAAACTTTAAGAAAACACAAACTGTATGCTAAATTTGACAAATGTGGCTTTTATCAAAAGAAAATACAGTATATAGGACATGTAATATTTGAAGAAGGTATTGCAGTTGACTAAGAGAAGATAAGAGCCATCATGGAATGGCCTATCTTTAAGGATGCAACGACATCTGGTCATTCATGGGAATCACCGGGTACTACCACAGATTTATAGAGAGATTCTCTAGTATTGCATACCCTATCACATCCCTACAAAAGAAGGGAACCAAGTTTAATTGGTCACATAAATGTCAGGACAATTTTAGTAAGTTAAAGGAATTGTTAATAACCACACCCATTTTAAGGGTATCAAACCCGGATAAAGACTTCACAGTCAGCATGGATGCGAGTAAAGAAGGTTTGGGAGGTGTCCTAACTCTAGAAGGTAACATTCTTTTTACGAGTCCCAAAAACTAAAAGAACACGAACGAAACTATGACACTCATGACTTGGAATTAGCAGTCATCATCCATGCATTAAAAATGTGGTGACACTATATAATGGGAAGAAAATTTATGTTACTAACGGATAACAGTGGCGTGAAATTCTTGTTTAGTCAACCAAACCTTATTGCAAGGCAAGCAAGATGGATGACCTTATTGAGCTAATTCGATTTCAAGGTAAGACACATCAAGGGTAAAGAAAAAAAAGTGGCATATGCTTTAAGTAGAAGAATTCATGGGATGTTTGAGATAATCATTAGTAGGACAGAAAGCGACATTGAGCAAAGGATAACGGTTGCAAGTAATAACGATGAAAAATACATTAAAACAGTGGCATTTTTACAAAATATTGCAGAAAATTTAGACAGAACAGATCTGAGTTTAGACAAAATGGTCTACTACGATTCAAAAATAGATTATACATACCAGATTATGTTGAATGAAAGTTAACAGTTTTAGATGAAGTACAAAAGAAACCATATTCTGGTAATTCGAGATACCAGAAACTGGTAACAACACTAAGGAAGTTATTTTATTGGTCTAATATGAAAGGAAAGACAACAGAATACTTTTCTATGTGCCAAGATTGTCAACAGGTGAAGGTTGTACACCAACATCCAGTCATCTTGTTGCAGCCTCTACTTGTACTGGAATGGAAATTGGAGACTATATCACTACATTTTATCACAGGTTTTCCTAGAACTCAAAAACATAATGATTCAATTATGGTAGTAATTGGTAAACTTAGAAAGTCTACATATTTTATTCCTGAAAAATCTACTTATAAAGTTATTACCATCACTGAAATATTCATGAAGGAAATTGTTACACTACATAATATTCCTAAAATGGTGATTTTGGATAGAGACATAAAGTTTACATATGCATTTTGGAAAGAATTGTTTGCAGGGTTGAATACTAACTTGAATTTCAGCACAATCTACCATCCACAAATGAATGGGTAGACAAAACGAATGAACCAAATCGTGGAAGATATGTTACGAATGTACATAAAGATGAAGCTAAGTAAGTCGAAAGATTAATTTCACTTGGTGGAATTTGCATACAATAATGGTTACCAGACCTCGACTGAGATGAGCCCCTTCGAAGTACTATATGACATAAAGTGTACAAATCCGATTAGCTGGGATAACACAGTTGACAGACTCATGGTGGGACCATAAATGCTCCAGGAAATGGATAATACGGTAAGAAAAGTACAAAAGAATTTAAAAGAGGCACAAGACGGAAAAAAAAGTTACACAGAATTGAAAATAAGACACCAGGAGTTTCAAGTTGGAGACCACGTGTATTTAAAAGTCAAAGCATGAATAAGTTCATTAATGTTCAACAACACAGGTATTCCAATAGAGGACGAACACCCTTAGTAACCACTCATATAACTAGATCAAAGATCAACACACCAATGTTTTAACGTGGTAAAACCCCTACGGGGAAACATCCACGTCCCCAGCCAACGCGGCCACTTGGAGTAGTTTATTAATGCAAAGAAAAATATTATAGAGAGATTTTACAAGAGAGTTCCTCACAATCGATCATCGACAAATGACCCTCCATGCTCTTTAAATAGAGATCATGGACCAATCGGGTGTTAAGCCACGGATCAATGGCTGTTAAGATCGAGGAGAGTATGAACTGTTAGATCACTCTATGTTGGGAACATATCGTGACCGTCGGATTTCCTAACTACAAATGCAAACTAATGCATACTAAAGAAACACACTAAGAAACACACTTTTACCTAATGACATATTAGACCAAGTAGATCTTAACTAACTCCTAAGTGTCTAAATATCCTAACATCCCCCCTTAAGAACAACTTGGGATAGGATTGAAGGATTTACAATAGTGACACAATAGGAGAAGGAAGGAAGCATTAGAGCCTATCCCCCCTTAATGACAACTTCCTAAACTCCTAACATAGATCAAAGTTTTGAAAACTTCACTTCTGTAAGAGACTTTGTGAAAATGTCTGCAACTTGATCTTCTATAGGGAAAAAGATCACTTCAATAACTTGATCATGAATGAGCTTTCTGATGAAGTGCATGTGTAGCTCGATATGTTTTCTACGTTGATGTTGAACTGGGTATTTGACAATCTTGATGGCACTTTGATTGTCACACCAAAGGCTGGTCGGATGCTGCTGCTGGAATCCAAACTCTAAAAGTATCTATCGAAGCCACATGGCTTCCTGACTTGTATTTACTGTTGCTCGGTACTTTGCTTCTGTTGAAGAAAGTGAAATAGCCTATTGTTTCTTATAGGCCCAAGTGACAGGTCCTGAACCAAGGCTAAAAACATAACCTACAGTAGACTTCCGATCATCGGAGTCGTCGGCCCAATCTGAATCAGTGAAACCAACCAATAAGGGAGTCCCCCCTGAACTGTAATGTATCTCGAACTGAACTATACCACGAACATAGCGAAGTATTATTTTATATATTTTCCAATGGCTTTCATGGGGTGTTTTCATATATCGGGCAACAATACCAACAACAAAGGAAAGATTAGGATGGGTATGAGTCAAGTATAAGAGGCTACCAACTAACTGACGATACAGGGTGGCATCAACTGCAAGAGAAGTATAGGTGGCAGAAAGATTGACTCCAGATTGAAAGGGAGAAGGGGTTGGTTTACAATCGTCCATGTGAAAGCGACGAAGAAGGTCACAAGCATACTTAGACTGGGAAAGAAAAATTCCTTCATTGGTTTGAAAAACTTGGAGCCCAAGGAAATAGTGAAAAAATCCTAAGTTTGTCATTTCAAATTTCTTCTTAAGGCTAGTTTTCACATGGTTTAAAAGTTTTGAGTCACTACCAATAAGGATAAGGATTATGAGATGGATTCCTACTTTCTTGGTATAGACATTAGGATTAGAATGGAATCTAGAGAATCCAGTGGCAATAAGAAAGCTATCCATTTTGGCATACCAAGCTGAAGGAGCTTGCTTGAGACCATAAAGAGATTTCTTGAGGTGAAAAACAAGGCTAGAGTCATTTTGGACATAGCCAGGAGGTTGTTCCATGTATTTCTTCTTGCAAATATCTGTGCAAGAAGGCGGATTTAACATCCATCTGATGGACCTCCCATTTATGTGAGGCAGCAAGGGAAATAACAAGGAAGATGGAATTCGTTTTTGCTATAGGGGAAAAGGTTTCAGTATAGTCAATTCCTTCAACTTGGAAAATCCTTTGGCAACTAACCGAGCCTTGTGTTGTTCAACACTTCCATCTGATGCATACTTAGTTCTGTATACCCATTTTCATATAACAAGTTTTCTTCCTTTTGGAAGAGGTACAAGATCCCAAGTATCGTTTTCCATTAAAAAACGATACTCTTCATTCATTGTTGTATCCAAATCTGGATGACCTGAAGCTTCTGCAAATGTCTCTAGATCATGAGTTTATGAAACTTGATACAAAAGAGAAGAGTCTCGCTGGAACTATGAACGTGTTTGACACTGATCTGAAGGATCACCAACAAGATCACCAACTGCTTCTCGTGTTGAACAGACCCATCGAGGAAGTGTTGGAGCTGATGCTGATTCAAGTTCAAAGGACTCATTTGGAGGAGGGTGAGCAGGCGGAGGTGGATTTTCATCCTCGCTATCATCATCTGAAGAAGAAACCATATCATAAGAAGGAACAAATGCCGAAGATGGCTCGCAGGCCGAAGAAGGCACAATCGCCGAATTAGGCTCGTAGGCCAAGAGTTTTTCATCAAATTTAACATCTCTTCTAATAATAACTTCATTACAATGTGATTGAAGAAGTCTGTAACCTTTGAAATCTTCAGAATAACCAAAAAATATACACTTCTCACTTTTAGGCTGCAATGCTTTCCTTTTCTCATCAGCAATGTGAGCCCATGCTATACTGCCAAATACATGGAAGTGACTTACATTTGGTTTAATTTTAGTCCAAGCTTCTTCCGATGTGATATTTTTAAGAGCCTTTATGGGACTGCGATTGACTATGTAATTTGCACAATTGATTGCTTCTACCCAATACTGTAGACTTAATCCTTTAGATTGGATCATACAATTATCCATTTCTTTTGATGTGCAGTTCTTTCTCTCAGCGACACCATTTTGTTGTGGTGTATATGGAACAGTGTGTTGCATTTGGATGCCCTGTGTAGTGCAGTAACTTGTAAAATTATTGTGCACATATTCGCCTCCATTATTTGTTCTTAACCTTTGAATTTGATGTCCAGATTGCTTTTCTACAAGGGCCTTGTAGGCCAAAAACTTGTCAAAAACTTCACTCTTGACTTTTAAGAAGTAAACCCAAGTACATCTAGAAAAGTCATCAATGAAAGTTAATAAATACTTGCACCTAGAAAAAGAAGGAGAATAAAGTGGACCACACAAATCACTGTGAACAAGCTGCAAAGGACCCAAGGCGTGCCAAGAGGCACGTTTGTCAAAACTGTCCCGATGATGTTTGCCGAGAACAAAACTGACACAAACACCATCTCTGCATGAAACAAGAGGAAGACTAGTCACCATCTGTTGATTACATAGTTGTTGCAATGAGCGATAGTTTAGATGACCAAACAGCTCATGCCAAAGTTTGCTCAAGACATCGCTATGAGAAACAAAAACCGATGAAAAATTTGATGACCCAAAGTTGTCAAACTTGTACAACCTGGTAATATCATCAACAATTCCAGTTGCAAGAACATTCTTAGGATCTTTTAGATCCTTGATTACAACTTGGTGAGGTGAAAACTTGACGGTTTTACCTTCACCTGAATGAGTGATTTGATATACTGATAGAAGGTTACAAGAAAGATTTGGAACACATAATACATCATTGAAATGATCATTTTCTACCTGAACTGTTCCAGATCCTACAACACTAAGAGATCTATCATCACCAACAAATATTTTCTTGGTCTTACATTCATTTAGAGTGGAAAATATGGCTTTATCCTTAGCCATATGATAAGATGCTCTTGAATCAATAAGCCATTCAACATAATAAGAAGTAGTTGGAGAAGGTGTATTGAAGGAAAAACCAGAATCTAAAAGTGCATGCCCATGAGAAGAAGAAGAAGAAGAATCAATACTGATGTTGTGCTTCTTCATCACTTCTTCTAAGGCTGCCATCTTCTTGAAACATTTGGACTCATCATGAACATCTTTATCACAAAAGTTGCAATGTCTATTAGTATTCTTACTTTTATATTTTGCTCCTTTGTCACCATGAGGAGATGAATTTGTCTGAGTGGGTTTGAGACCCTTAGGTCGTTTGTTGTTATAGCAAGGATGTTCCTTCTTGTGATACTTGGGTTTATCTTTCTGTTGGGGAACTAAGGCTTTGTTGGAGGTACCTGCAGTGTTGATCACTCCAAGTTGTACAAGCTTATCTTCCTCTCTAATCAAAGAAGCACAAAATGACTCAAGAGTGGGTTTTACATAAGCTTTCCCTAGAGCTTCTTTCATGGCATAAAAGGTAGATAAAAACACAGAATATGCACTACCTAGCTTAGAAAAAATAAGATATATGCAACGTCGTTCTTCCATGACTATCTTACATTCTTCACATAAAATTTTGAGTGTTTTAAACTTAGATAGATAGTCTCCAAGGAAAGAAAAATCACTTGGACTCAAGTTCAGTATTTGATTTTCTAACCGTTGTGCTCGAATAATATTGATTTTACCAAACACAGATTCAATCGTGTTCCAAGATTCTTCGGGGTCATCAATTCCTTGAAGGTGGTACCTTAAATCAGGAGAGATGGACATTTCGATTACTCCACGTGCTTTTTCATTCCTATTATCCCATTTGGTTTTCTTATCATCATCAGTGGGTGTTGTTTCCTTTCCCAAGGTAATCCGGTACAAGCCTTTACTTCTTAATAAATCTTCCATATGGGATTTCCATTGGAAGTAGTTGTTGCTGGTAAGAAAGACATTACTTGTAGAAGCCATATTAAATATGCAGATAATGAAAATTTAAAAACCAAAACTAATGATCTGGATGGAAATATCTCAAAAAGTTATGCGGTTTAAAAAAAAACGGCATTGAAAATGAACTTCTGATGTGAGAGTTATGCCCTTTTTAAAAAAGGCATAAACGGTAACCAAATAACCACATGATAGCATAAGCTACTTTATGAAGTGACCCACTTTTATAAAGAGAAGTGGGGATCACTTTTACAATGAATTTACCTTATGACGGAAAAGTTGCATGCAAAATAAATAACTCTAAAATAAAATATAAAGCTACTTATAGTGATTCACTTTTATACTTGAAGTGAAATGCACTTTACAATTTTTAGCATGAACTTTTTCAAAAAAAGTAACAAAAGAGAGACTTGAACTCAAGACCTCTTACTTAATAAGGCAAGTTTTAACCAAATGGTCTAGAAAAACATATTGTAATGTTCATAAGGAGAATTTTTGTTGTTGTTGTTGTTGTTGTTGAAGATGTCCTTGGAGAGCCTGCTAAAAAAAAACTCTTTTCACACAAGAAAAAAATTTCACTTCTCGATGACAACAAAGGTTAGATCTCGGTTAGCTTACCCGGAAGATGCACCTTTTCCGATCTGTTTCTGATTTTCCAAGATCACACAGGGCACAGGGAAAAAATAATACACATATCTAAAAGAGTAGCAACCCGGAAATAAAAAATACAAACCGAAACGAAATCAAAATAAAACTTTGCAGAAATTTAAAAAATGCGTATCCAGGATTTATACCTTCAGATCTAACTGTAATGGTTGTATCTTGGGAAAACATAAACCTTTTCGAGTGAAACGAAAAGTGTTCCTGAATGAAACTAGTGCTCTGGACATAATGGAATGGTCCTCGCGGCCCAGAAATGTACGAAAATGCCAGAAAATGGAGATGAGGAAACTCGGCTTCACGATCTCAATCTACAACAGGAGCGGGTCTTCAAACAGGCTCTAAAACCATGTTCGACAACACAGGTATTCCAATAGAGTATGAACACCTTCAGTAACCACTCACATAATGAGATAAAAGATCAACACACCGATGTTTTCACATGGTAAAACCCCTACAGAGAAACATCCAAGGCCCCAGCCAACGCGGCCACTTGGAGTAGTTTATTAATGCAAAGAAAAAGATTACAAAGAGATTTTACAAGAGAGTTTCTCACAATCAATCGTCGTAAAATGACCCTCCATGCTCTTTAAATAGAGATCATGGACCAATCGGGTGTTAAGCCACAGATCAATGGCCATTAAGATCGAGGAGAGTATGAACCGTCAAATCACTCTATGTTGGGAACATATATTGACTGTCGGATTTCCTAACTACAAATGAAAACTAATGCATACTAAAGAAACACACTATGAAACACATTTTTACCTAACGACATATTAGACCAAGTAGATCTTAACTAACTCCTAAGTGTCTAAGTATCCTAACAATTAAAGCTAGGAAATTGTTCCAAGTTGGCGCCCAAGTTTTGTGTCCCTTTCGAGATGTTAGCTCGAATTGGATGCATGGAATATCAAATAGCACTTCATGAATGAAAAATCTAGGTTGCAATCAGTTGACCATGACTGCATGAATGGGGAACATGTTGGAACTACCTCAAGGCTGAATGTTACAAGTGGAAAATCAGGAATTTAGCCATTTGCAACCCCTGAAAATCAGGGATTTGTAAAGCTGCAAAAATTCCCAAGGGGGAAAAGACCTAGGCACAAGATGATTTTGCATATATAGCATATGGGAGGATGTAGAATGCTACCTATCATGTTGGGAAAAATAATATCACTTGTTGTTATGAGAAATGTTCTCTGAGTGTGAGGCAAGGAGAATTATCTGATCTCAAAAGGAGACTAAAGATAAAGAGGAGTTTTGGAGTTCGTCCTCATGGATTCATGGTCAGGCTAGGGGAGAAACAAAGCAAGTATATTGGTTGTTTCATTATATGATTGGGTGGAACTTGGATGTTCCATTTGTTGTCCCAATACGTGGTTAAGATATGTACTTCTACTTTCATTATTTATTTGTTCTATTGATTAAAAGGCTAAGTAGAATGAGCCTTTGCAGTTTGATTTTTATTTAATGAGTAAAATCAATAAAGATACTATGTGTTAGATGGTGTAGGTACACGGGATATACCTGTAAGTTAAATAAAATAGAAAAAATATTACTGTGTTATTTATAACCCCTTCCAGGCATATGAATATATACATACAGGCACTTACTCTTTAAGGATCTTTAAACTGTGAAAAATGTTAAATATAATTCTAGAAGTATTTACCGGATATATATATATATATATATATATATATATATATATATTGTTGTAGATTCAAATATACATAGCTATATAAATATCTAAGGAACATTATATTTTACAAATACCAAAGTGAAATTTAGAATTAATAAAAGAATGAGAAATACATATATGTATATGTTGTCGCTCATACAGAACTTTAGTGCCAAATAAACACCTTAACACTAATACGCCGGAAGATTTTTAGACACTTGGGCCCCATGAATTTTTCAAGTAACCATCCTTTGATAAGGATGTGCCAAAACATAAAGAATTGTTACAGTTCATCTTTACCGCAGTAAAACTATAAGCAAAGATTTCAATTTTTATACAATACTTATTACAAAGGCTACTCAAGACATCACATTAATTTGTTTGAGTTATAGACAGTCTGTGTGTTTTATTACAATAAGAAATAAATGATCTATATAGCTAGAGGTGTGGGACCCAAGTCTTTAAAAACAAAGTACCCTAGGTAGAAACCCAGTTCCACTTGAAATCATGTCCGAAGATTCAAACTAATACTAAAATTCAGAACTCGAATACCTTTTCCGTGCAGGTCACTGTCCTGGATTTAGAGACTACGAATGTTTAAAGTCCTACAAGGAAATCAAGAATTTATAATTAGTGTTAAGTTAGAAGTCAACAAAATTTAAATAGTGAATATAGAACAATTACGAGGATAAATTTTACGAAATTGAAATATTGTAGATTTAGCATACAGACTTCACTTAGCTTGCGATTTGGGGAACAAATGTATGTTCTTCCATTTGCGTCAATGAGGAAATCGTCCATAGGACCAGAGGGGGGAGTGGAACTGTGACATCCCCAAAAATAATTTATTTTTAATTTTGAAATTTCTTAGGAAAATTATTCCATTTTTGGTAAATTTGAAATTGTTTTTTTTTTGCCATTTTTGGCAATTTTGAATTTCAAATTTAATTAATTGTATTTAAAGATTGTGACTATTGGTCAAAGACCTGATTTGACCCAACCATATTCTTGACTATGAAACTTGTATAAAAACAAAATATTTTATAATTATTGTTGGAAGACAAATGGAACAACCATGTTGAAATCAACTAACCATGACTCCATGAGTGGGGAACATGTTGGAACTACCTTAGGACTGATTGTTACAAGTGGAAAATCCATAATTTGGCCATTGGAAGCCCCTTAAAAATCAGGGATTTTGAAAGCTAAGAAAATTCCCAAGGGAGGGAAAAAAACCTAGGAAAAAATGACTTTGGATATATGGCATATGTGAGGAGGGAGGATGTTGCCTAGTATACTAGGGAAAATTTATTGATTCTTGCTACTATGAACACTACTTGTTGAGTGTGAGGCAAGGAGAAGACGACTGAAAAACTGAAAGGAATTTGTTGAGGAGGAGTTCTGAGTTATCCCTCATGGATTCATGGTCAGGCTAGGGGGTGAACAGGACAAGAGATTTGGCTACCCTGTTCTAAGGTTGGGAGGAAACTAGTTTTTCCCTTTGTCTCCCAGTGAACGAGTTCAAATATGTTATCCTATTCATTCTCTATTTGAATGATTAAATAACTAACATATGGATTGTCTCTGTTGTATCGTATTGTTGAGTGAATGCTAATTTTCATGTGATACTAGTTGAAAGAATTGCCTGGTCAAGATTTTGGAAGAATTCATTCTATAGGCTAGATTACTTCTATACGATGATAAAATCCTTATGCAAAACTATCTATGTATAAATGAGATTGAATTCAAGTTTATATACATGTGTATTTACATTCCTGTCAGTAAATCTCAAAGTCATAACACTTATTCGAGACTTCCATTCTCGCATAGAATTGAATCAGAACTAATACAAAACACTAATTATTTCACAATTTATATATATAAGTATATTTACATTTGGTGATCTGTGCATAAATTATAGAAGAAAACTAAAATTAAATGTCAACAACAAAATATATATATATATATATAGATATATATATAGATCTGTTCCTATACTATATAAGTAATAAATTGTTCCAACAGGCATGTAACTACAACTGTATAAATGAAATTTCCTAGCCATAGTAATAGTAACAATTCATTCCAATCTTGATACAAATCGATACAATAAAATAAAGGAATACCAATAGCTCTATTGATACAGTTAAATTTTGGAAACATAATAGTATCGGGACAATCAAATTGAATAAATAGAAGTTGAGAGGCCCTTGTCTTTAATATTTCAAATTTAACAGTAAACAACATTCGACAATCAGGAGACAAACTCGTTATGATTCATCATATCATTCCGAGTATACAGGACAAGAACCGTGACTCAATATCAAAGAAATTTATTACATATCTTGACCAGACTTAAAATCAAACGAGGATCCAATAGTTATGTAAGTACTGTGTGTTATTCCAACAATGGAAAAGCTACCACAAGATGGGGTTACTCTTCAACCAAACGATACTGAAGTCGAAACAAAACTACATTTTTAACGGAAAAACTGGATGGGACCACAGCCTCCATTTTTCTAGAAACAGTAAAGGTAGGTCTGAAAGATGATGGGAATGGAACCCAAATACCTTTTGTGCTGAGGATAGGGGTGGGCATCTGAAACTTCTGCAAATGGAAGCTCTGCAAAATGTACCCTTTAAATATTAATAATTATATGAAAGAAAGGTAAACATAAACATCAACAGAATGAAAATTTTTAGTAACAGAGTATTCCAGAGTGGCACTCAACTTTTGTCATGCAGGCTCGTGTCTTTCCCTTGTCACTTTCTGGCTGGATAGATGTTCGGGCCGAGGGAATATGGTGCAATGACTCCCTGATGGGTACCCTCTCATCAACAATGCCCATCATTAGTGGTGGTACTGAATCCCAAAATCCATTACTCATGAGATGAAATAATTGACAGTGCTAGTTTCTTTTAACATACAAACGGTATAAGCCATGTTGTGCAAAGACATAGTATAAAATTTTCACATAGAATAGAGACTATACCTAACTGTTGAGTTTAAACCCTTCTAGAACCAAACTGTAGAGAGTATTTATAAATCAACAATCAATACACAGATATGCTTCTACTGAATCGAAATGGGGTAGACTACGATAATGACAATAACTTCTATAAGCACAAAGGACTTTATATACTATAGGATATCCTTAATGTATTGTTCGAAAAATCATAGAGGTCACATTTTAATGACACCAGACAGAAATATGTTAGACATAAAAGAAAACAATGTGAAGAACCAGCTAAAGCTTGATGAAATTATAGAAGTATGGATTCACCCCTTTACAAAGAAAGGAAAGAAAATACAATGTATTATGTATTTCCCAGTGGGACCTTTCCTTTCCGAAAGAGAATTCTTGCACAGTCTCATGAATATTCAGATTTAGGCATTGACTTATGGACTGTAAGGGGTAATTATAACCGAAAGTTATGAAACCCTAGAAATTGCAAACACAGAGAATCACATTCCTTTGACACACCAGACAAGAAAGAACTTGCAACATGTTCTTCTTTATTCTGTAAATAGAGATTAACTCCAGACTAAGACTACGTGCAACCTCACAAATGGTTTAATATCATACCTCTATATATATTAGCAGAGAGGTCATAAGAAAATAATGACAATCGGGACATGAAAACCTAGGATTGTATTTTCCCCAAAAAAAATGCTGCAGGCATAAAGTCCCTAAGTCAGAACAAGGGTTTAGGATGCTGAGAATTCTCAAAGAAACTAGAGAGTAAATCTATAGTAGCATTACTTACAGAGACGGGAAACAGTTCAGGAAAGTTACAGAGAATAACGATAATGGGAGATATAAGAAAGAACAGGTAAATATTGACATGAGGGTTCTTCCACTATAATAAAGAATCCAAACCTCGTTTCATAACCAAAACACGGGATTAACGAAAGATTACCAAGGGGGGTGAATGGAAACATCATCCCACCGGTAACATTTTCCCCAAATCAACGACATGCTTCAGTAAGAAAAAAATATGCAAATCCTTTCGAAAGACTCCATAATGAAACAACAAACACATTAAAACCCTAAGAGGAACCTTAACCACTCAATTTAAATGTTGAAGGTATGAAGGGTGGTCTAGCCATGTGACAAGGGTAGTGTTGGCTTGACTAGAATGGATGAAGGGCCAAGTAAGATCATCATAACTAACACACATAGGTTTTCCATTAAACGATATATGCAGAGCCTTAACTCCCTTCTGACAGTAGTCCACTCTTTCACATCAAGAAATTCGCGAAGTAAATGAATTTCCTCCGAGAGTCTACGATATACATATTTATGTATATAGATGAGTAGGTTGGAGACTAAAAGGGAATTACTAAAAGCCTTGGAGGATTAATCGTATAAGTTTCTATATCAAGAAAGATGGACAAGCATGTAAATAGCATCATGTGGTAGGATGAACTTGAATTATGTCACATAAAATTATAACAGGAATGAAGATTTATTCCATCTATCGACAAACATATAAAATGAAATTGGTTATTAATGCCTCAAAGAAAAAAAAAATTATGACAAATTTGAGGTACATTACATATGGTATCAGAGAAAAGGTTACAACACTTGGAGCTTGAATAGGGCCACATTTTTATTTAACACGTATTTATGTCTATGAAAAAAAACAAAAACTAACAAACCATTACTGTTAAAAATATAAAACTCTTTTATGTTTTGTGTTAATCATGGAAGCCCAGGATGACGTAGAAATTAGACTTGAGGGGAATCCTAAACAAAGACCTCCTGAATATTTGATACAAAATAGTGATGGAATATCACCCACTAAAGTTCTGGAAATGATGAGGAATCTCATCGTTGAGCTGCAAGTTTTCAAAGCAGACAATGAGAAACTGAAGAAGGCACAACAGGAACAACAGGAGATAAATGAAGTCATGTTGCATAGTATAGTGAGAAAGAAAATCCTAAAGGATGATAACCATGAAGAAGAGGTCAGTAAAAGGGACTCCAATAATTTTGGTCCTGAAGCAGAAAAAGGGGATAGTTCATCTGAAGGTACACCTTCAGCTGAAGATAAAACAAAACCAGACAGAAAGAGGAAGCAGATAGATCACCTTGAAGGAGAATTTAAGAAAATAAAAATTGCTACCTTTGATGGGGAACCCATAATAGGGGAGGAAGTTGATGCATGGTTATTAGACATCAAGAAGTATTTCCAGATATACAACTATTCCAGCAATATGAAGGTCAGAATGGCTATCTATAACCTGAAAGGAAAAGCCAACATTTGGTGGCAAGATCTGAAAATTGGCCAAGGGCCTAAAAGAGAAACAGATGGAATGGGCAGACTTTAAGAAATATTTCAAGAAATAGTACCTATCTGAAAGCTACTATGAAAGGAAAACCAAAGAATTTTATGAGCTACGACTTGGTCAGATTACTATGGAGGATCTGATAAACAAATTCCTGGAATTAATAAGGTTCATACCTTATATCCGGGAGGACAAAGTAAAAATCTAGCGGTTCCTAAGTTGTTTACCACAGTATTACAGTGATAGGATCGAGTTTGATAACCCCTATTCCTTCAGTGAAGTATTCAGGAAGGCTCGAATGTGTTATGACCAATACAAATAGCGGACATAATTTCCTAAAGCTTGGAAAGATAAGAAACAAGACCGAATGAACAAGCGGAATAAGGGATACCAACCAGCTCCTTATCGGAACGCAACAAAAATATTTCCAAGAAAATATTTTCACTCCAACAATCCAAATACGCAAGGCAGCGGTAACCCGATAAATCTGGGAACAAAGAAGTTTGGGGACAGTCCCCACGAACCACTAAAGTGATGGGAATGTGGAGAACCTCATCTAAGGAGGAACTGCCCACGTTTAAATTTAACAACTAGAACTGTTTTCCACAACTTGCAGGAAGCCTCGACGATGGGTGATGTGGGTAGAATCTTGCATTGGATAAATGCAGCCATGGATGGCCAGCAAGCTGACCACCAGTCCTCTGTGGTGGAAATCGAAGGTAAAATCAATAACACTTGAATTTTTGTTTTAATTGATCGTGGAGCTACATTAAGTTATATCACTCCTGGGGTAGTAGAGTCAAATAAACTTAAGAAAATGAGACAGGAAAAATCATGGCTGGTACAACTAGCAACAGGAACAAAAAGGAAAGTGGTTGACTTTATTTCTAATTATGATTTCAGTTTAGGTGGTCAAAACATAAGAACAAATCTGAACATTCTACCACTAGGATCTTATGATGTAATTATTGGAATAGATTGGTTAGAAAGGCATAAAGAAGTGCTAGACTATTATGAAAAGACACTTAAGTATAAAGACGAAAATGACACCGCTAGGAAAGTTCAAGGTATACAAAAACCAGTATCAATTAAACAAGTTTCATCAATGCAATTCATGAAATGCATGAGAAAGGGTTGTCAAGTTTACGCCATCCAAGTAACAAACCTGTTAGAAAAATAATATAAACCCAACTTGGAGGACTTTGTTGTTCTATGTGATTTTAGAGACGTGTTTGTTGATGAAATACTTGAATTAACCCTAGAAGGGAGATATACTTTTCTATCGACCTGCTACCTGGTTCAAACCCTATCTCTAAAGCACCTTATTGAATGAGTTTACCGGAATTGACAAAATTAAAAATTCAGCTACATGAATTATTATACAAAGAGTATATCAGACAGAGTGTTTCACCATGGGGAGCACCAGTCCTCTTTGTGAAAAAGAAAGATGACACTCTAAGAATATGCATCGATTATATACAATTAAACAAAATGACTATTAATAACAAGTACCCCTTACCTAGGATAAACGATCTGTTCAATCAAGTAGGTGGGGTAAATTACTTTTCGAAGTTGGATTTACGATCTGGTTATCACCAAGTTAGGATAAAAGATGAGTACATAAGAAAAAAAACCTTTTGATCAAGATATGGACATTATGAATTTGTAGTTATACCGTTCGGACTCACTAATGCACCAACCACGTTTATGTGTTTAATAAACAGTATTTTAAGTTAGTGCTTGGACAAGTTTGTATTGGTATTTATTGGCAATATTCTGGTCTATTCTAAGACAAAAGAAGAACACGAAGAACACTTGAGAATAGTTATGCAAACTTTAAGAAAACACAAAATGTATGCTAAATTTGATAAGTGTGATTTTTATCAAAAGAAAATACAGTACCTAGGACATGTAATATCTGCAGAAGGCATTGCAGTCGATCCTGAGAAAATAAGAGCCATCATGGAATGGTCGGTACCTAAGGATGTAGGGATATCCGGTCATTCATGGGAATCACCGGATATTACAGCATATTTATAGAGGGATTTTTCAAAATTGCTTACCCTATCACATCGTTACAAAAGAAGGGGACCAAGTTCAACTGGTCATAGAAGTGTCAAGGAAGTTTTAATAAGTTAAAGGAATTGTTAACAACCGCACCCATTTTAAAGGTAGCAGATCTGGACAAAGACTTCATTGTTTGTGTAGATACTAGTAAGGAAGGAATAAGTGGTGTTCTAACCCAAGAAAGGCATGTTATTTGCTATTAGTCCTGAAAACTAAAGGAACATGAGAGAAACTATGTCACTCATGACTTAGAATTGGCAGCGGTAATATAGGCCTTAAAAATGTGGTGACACTACATAATGGGAAGAAAGTTTTTGTTATTGACTAACAACAATGGCATGAAATTTATGTTTAGTCAGCCAGACCTTAATGCAAGGCAAGTAGGGGGGCTAGCCTTCTTGGCGAATTCAACTTTAAGGTAAGACATATCAAGGGTAAGTAAAATAAAGTATTTGATGCTTTAAGAAGAAGAGTTCATAGGTTATTTGAAATAAATGTTAGCAGGGCAAAAAGATATATTGAATAGAGGATAAAGAACGCAGGTAATAATGATGAAACATACACTCAAACAGTGGTAGAATTATAGGACACTACAATGAATTTAGAACTGTTAAATGGTCTACTATGATTTAAACATAGAATATACATACCTAAATCGACAAAATTAAAGTTAACAGTTTTGGATGAAGTGCATACGAAACCATATTTTGGGCATCCAGGATACCAGAAAACGATAACAACACTTAGAAAGTTATTTTGTTGGCCTAATATGAATGGCGAAACAACAAAATACTTAGCTAAGTGTCATGATTGTCAGCAGGTAAAATCTGAACACCAACATCCAGCTGGCCTGTTGCAACTCTTACCGGTGCCAGAATGGAAATGGGAGACTATATCGCTGGACTTTAGTACATGTTTGCCTAGAAATCATAAACAAAATGATTCTATTATGGTAGTAATCGATAAAATCAGTAAGTCCACACACTTTATTCCTATAAAGTCTACTTTTAAATCTATTAACATCATTAAAATATTCATGAAAGAAATTTTTAGGCTGCATGGTATTCCTAAAATGGTGATTTCGAATAGAGATGTAAAATTTACATCTGATTTTTGGAAAGAATTGTTTGCAGGGATAAATACTAGCTTGAATTTAAAAACTATTTATCATCCACAAACGTATGGATAGAATGAATGAACAAACCAAATCATAGAAGATATGCTCCACATGTATGTAAGAAAAAAACCAAGAAAGTAGGAAGACTACCTGCACTTGGTATAATTTTCATACAACAATGGGTACCAAATTTAGACTAAAATGAGCCCCTTTGAGGTATTGTACGAAAGAAAGTGTACGACTCCAATTAGCTAGGATAAACCAGTTGATAGACTCATGGTTGTACCAGAAATGCTCCAGGAAATGGAGAGTACGGTAAGAAAAGTACAACAGAATTTAAAAGAGGCACAAGACATGCAAAAACGTTATGCGGACCATAAAAGAAGACACTTGGAATTTCAAGTGGGAGACCATGTTTACTTAAAATTCAAAGCCCATAAAATTTCACTAAATCTAGGGAACTATGCCAAGTTGGCACCCAGGTTTTGTGGGCCCTTCGAGATACTAGCTCGAATTGGACTCGTAGCATACCAAATTGAACTTCCAACCAATCTAAAAATTCATAATGTATCTCATGTTTCTTTGTTAAAGAATTGTGTTCATGACCCTACTCATATGGTTGATTGGAACTTGGTGTAGGTGGAACTAGAAGGATATTTCTAGGAAGAACCTCCGCGCATTTTTGACTGGAGAGAAATATCACTTCGGAACAGAGTCGTCGCTGAGGTAAAGGTGCAATGGAAGCACTTTATCCCTGAGGAGGCCACTTGGAAGTTGGAGGGAAATTTGCAAAAATCTCATCCAACCTTGTTCCAAAGAAGGAATGAACACTGAGGATAGTGTTTTATTGAAGGGGGAAAGGATGGGACATCCCCAAAAATAATTTTTTTTTAATTTTGAAATTTCTTAGGAAAATTATTTCATTTTTGGTAAATTGGAAATTGGAAATTATTTGCAATTTTTGGCAATTTTGAATTCCAAATTTAATTAATTGTATTTAATGATTGTGACTGTTGGGAAGTGACCTGATTTGACCCAACCAAATTATTGACTATGACACTTGTATGAAACAAAATATTTTATAATTATTGTTGGAAGACAAATGGAACAACCATGTTGAAATCAACTGACCATGACTCGATGAGTGGGGAACATGTTGGAACTACCTCAGGGATGATTGTTACAAGTAGAAAATCCATAATTTGGCCATTGGAAGCCCCTGAAGATCATGGATTTGGAAATATTTGAAAATTCCCAAGGGAGGGAAAAACTATAACACCCCTCCTAGCTAAGGACATCTTCTCAGTCAACCGGTGAAAATTTTGTTTAATATATTTTTTTTTTTTTTGTGTGTGTGTGTGCGCGAGTGTAGAAGAAACAACCCCCTCGACTCTAAGTCAACACTTGAACCAACAGGACGCAAGTAAGACGAACACGATCAGGACGACCCGACATATCATAGCGACAATAAGAAGCATACGCCCCCGAACAGGAGGCGGGAAACTAAGGTACAGTTAGTTTCCCGCCTCCTGTTCGGGGGCGTATGCTTCTTATTGTCGCTATGATATGTCGGGTCGTCCTGATCGTGTTCGTCTTAGTGGAACTGTAGTGGAACTGTAGGGTGAAGATACTCATCCGTCAGTAGAGTCGCAGTAGTGGAACTGTACCTTTAAACAGCCCGAGACTACTGATACGGCTCAGAACGTGTCGCAAGAGTGGAACTGTGCCTTTAAACAGCCCGAGACTCTTGATACGGCACTGGATCCCTTCCACCGGATTACACACCGACATACATACGAAGCTACAAGAGGAGCCTACATCCCACCCGACACGGACAGCCTACGCAATACAAAACACCAAGTAATACGGGACCAGGGACAACAATAAGCACGACGCATGCATTATTCTAATAATGGCCATAAAGAGAAATGACATCCACACCCTAAAGGTAACCACCAACATCACATTCTCCTCATCAACTTCCTCTTCCTACCCATTTAATTACTAGGTAATCTAATAACCTAACAACAATAGCATTTGCAGAACAGACGTTGTCATCAACACCTCAAATTAAATGAAGATTATCCTGGCAAATTTAACTCCATCAAGAACATACAATGTAAACAATTATTAACATTGCGACTGAATGATTACTTCAACATTTCAATTCAACCCACATTAGTCATTCAATTAATAATATTCATATTACCAGTAAATGATTAACTTTAACATTTCATCACAATTATGAATATGGCAATTAAACCCACTACTTAGCATGGCACTTCAACTCATATTGACATTCCATTAAATATTAATAATATCGCAATTACACAATGAGTAACAATTACTAATCATTGCAGTTCTATCCGCATTACCATTTCAATAAATCATGTTAATAGCTCAATTAAACAAATACCTAATACGACAATTCAATTAGAATTAACATTCAAGTGAATAATATTAATAATGCGATTAAACCACTACTTAAACTCGCAATTCCTCCAGCTTAATATTCCAATTAATCACATAATTATTTCAATTTAACCATTGCAACTATGGTAGGGCCATATATTACCGCTGCAATAACAAATGCCCAAGGTAAGCAAACCCTAATTATCCCCAGGCCTAACTGGGGTAGAGTCAACATTGAATAATTAACCCATTAAAGCATCATTCAAATAACTTTTAAACATTGAAATAATCATTTAAAATCAATGAACCTTTCGACCCTTCCACTAATGTTCTAAATCAACTTCCGCAATAAACAATTTTAACAATCTAAAATATTGAAGTTACCATTCGGAACACACCTTTAACCATTGAGATCTGCATCTAAATTTATTGAATATTAAATCATGGTTGCTTTCGAATGAGCCTTTAAACATAAAAAAAAAAACATTTTAAATCAACGAACCGTTAGACCATGACACTAACGTTCTAAATCAACTTTCTTAATAAACAATTAATCGTTTAATATTTAAAATTTGAAGTTTCCATTAGAACAAGCTTTTAACCATTGAGATAAACATTTAAATGTATTGAATAATTGAACCCTAGTAGCATACGAAGGAATGTTTAAACATTAAGGAAAATAAAACCCTAAAATCATTGAACCTTCAATATTAGAAAATAAACTTTAAC
>ML801886.1:141724-167340 GCA_009831015.1 Picea engelmannii | reverse complement strand
TATTTTATATATTTTTAAAAGTTCAATGCAGGTATGGATAAATGGAAACCAAAATACCATTATTTTATTTGATCGAGCTGATATTGTGTGCAAAACTTTCAAATAATATTTTATTTATATGTTTTAAAAAACTTATTTTATATCTTTTAAAAAACTTAAAACCTTAGCATCGTTTGGTCTTTTATAATTTTTAAAATTTTATAATAAAATAGAAAAACAAATTTTTAAGTTTTTTATTTATCTAAATTACATAAATATTATAATTGGTTATTTTTACAAATTTTTAATTATTTTTTAAAATTTTATTTTATAAATAAAATGAAATTACTTATTAAAAAATAGAATAAATCCGTCCGTACAAAAATATATTTTTAATAATTAATTATTATTAAGATATTTATATTTTTAATAATTTATTATTATTAAGATATTTATATTTACATTATAGTAATACTTTTTATAAATATTATAATTTTGATATTTATATTTAAATTTGAATATAATATATTTTTTTTATATAATATTTTTTAATATTACATATACATATAGCAAATATCTCTTATATATACATTATAATATCGCTATTTGTTAAAAATATAATATCACTCACTATAAAAATATTATAATTTATTTCTAAAACATAAAGCATTATTCAAGTGATCACCTCTATATCATATTTGATGGTCGAAGTATTTTTTTAAATAACATATGATATATTATAACAAGTGTTGCATGGCAGTGTAGTCCCTGCCAGGTTGGAATGGGAATAAATGCACTGCTACGACACCGAGCATAGACAAGTGGGAATCATCTTGAAGTACATGTGGTATCCATGCAGGTGATGACTTGTGACAGCATGTCACAGGCCAAAGACAAGACATTTGGTTTGTAGATGACCCCTAAGGTTAATATGCGAAGGGGAAGTTTTTTCCTAGGGTGTGTATAGTTCAAACATGAAACTTAGTAAATTTATGTCTCAATGAATTGCAATAAAGGTTCTTCGAAAAGAGGACCAGGATAATAAACACAATTTCCTGACATCCAACATAGTTGAAGAAAAAAAAGTTTAACATTTCTCAATTAGTTTTCTTTGAAATTTACCAAAAATTAATAATTCCTTGCAGAGGAATCACAGACATTAAAAATTCAAATATAATAAACACAATTTCACATCCAACAAAGTTGAAGGAAAGCAAAATTAAGATTTCCGAATTAGTTTTCTTTGAAATTTATCAAAAATTAATAATGTTTGTTACATATTTTTGGAATCTGTTCCATATTTCTGGAAATTTAAATGTGTTTGTCATATACACTGGGATTGGGGATCCCACAGAACATAAAAGAAATAAGTACAGAAATAGGACTGTAGAAAGATGAAATGTGTGACGGTAGAGAGGAAGACCTAAAAAGAAAATAAATGGAAGTTGTGAGTCTTTGGTTAAAGATTTCTATTTAAAAAGGTAGAATAATTGGATTGATAAAGAAAACAAGATGTGATCAATATAGATTTACTATGAAGCCGATGATTTTTTGTTGTTGTCGTCGACAACCACTGGAATCTTGCCAACCGGTTGTTTCCCTTCATCGATAAGCTTGTCCATTCTTCGTTGGAACCATTCTTCAATGTAGCTTCTCATGGGGGCCACATTGATTTCATCCCAGATTTCTATGTCGAAAAGCTCATTTTCTAATTTCCTTAGATCCATAGAAATACTATGAAGAACATGTTCAATTTCTTCATTGTGTGTTGAATAGTCCACTAGTCAGTTCTTGACCTCATATACACTGTATTCAAGCATGTCGTAAAAATTTTCTAAAGACAACCACTTTAAAATATCAAGTTGTTCATCGAAGGCTTCTTTGATAAGGGACAAGGATTTGCGGATTAAGTTTGGGTCTTGAACCTCGTTGGTACTTCCGGCTGAGTCTATTTCGATTAGGTTTCTGAATAATTCTTCTTTCTCTGATATGGCTTGTTTACATGATTCGACAATGAGTTGCAGGTTCTTAACTTTCTTTTTCCAGCATGTGTTTAATTGTTTGATTTGCTTTGGGAAGGGGAGATCCTCTTCTCTTCTTTTCAGATCTGATTTGTTAATGGCATGCTTGGCAAAAGGGGTCACCATCTATTCATATAAATGTTCTTCATTTTTTAATTCATCTGTAAATGTCCATGCAAATTATTTTCCCTCTTTCAAAAGGAAGCTATATTTTGTGATGTTTCCTAGGCTTCAATAATTAGCTGCATTCTTTTCTTGATGTTATTCTCTACAATGGCTCTACACGATGTGAGGAGGCTGTAGGATCCTTTTAACTTGGCTAAAGGGGTAGCATGCACATTTTTTTCTAAAGGACTAGCAAACTCCAGGGTAGCAATTAAAGCCTCCTTCAATTCCTTGACTCGGTTGTTCAGTCTGGCATTCTCCGCTTCAATTCCTCCTATGGAATCATCAAGAGAATCACCAGTTACACGGTGAAATCGAGAGATTTGGGATGACCGCATTTTCCTAAAGTTAATCTTTGTATGAGATTTTCCTTTCTTATTTTTTACATCTCCCTTTTCAATGATTACACTTTTAGATTGGTTGTCAAAAACAACTCTCTGGAATACAAAGGATTCATCTTCGTAAAAAAATTTGGCCTCAACTATTTCCATTGTGGAACTATGGTGCATCGCGTCCGCGGAAGGGTGAACTTTGTGCATGTGCTCAATTTCAGTTTCAAGCTGCATGTGCTCACTTTCAATTTTGGGTTCTTCGGCCTACCCTACAATGTTTTTTCTCTTCGTCGTTAGAAGAAGATTGTGAGAAACATCAATTTTTGCACGAGGAGGGTTCTTATCCCCTCCTCTATTTGAAGATTTATGGGTTTCTTTCTTACTAGGGTGGGTCATTGAAGCGATGCTCCGTGATATCGTTCTCTTGGGAGTGTTGACCGGGGATTGGGGACTCTTCTCATCGGATACTTTTCCTTGTTGTCTGTACAATTCAGTCAGACTTTGCAATGTCTCTATCTTGCAATTGTCAGAAGAAGGAGTGTTGTCTTCACTGTCGTTCTCTTACATCAGGCGTCTATGGATAAAAGAGCTACTAAAGCCAACTGATAGTAAATGTTCTCGAAAAATCCCATTAGGGTCAAACCCTTTTATCCTTTCATCATTTGTTAGGTTCAAGTTATTGAAATGGCCTGCGAATTTGTCAATCTTGTTGATGTTTCTTCACACAAAGTCTCTGACTTTCCAAGGTAGAGGAATGAACTGTTTTTTTCTCTTGTCATGGAAAAAATGCAACCAGTAGTTGTATTGTCTTGCTATTTCTGTAACAAACATCTTTTTTGTGATCTGGCATGGAAGGAAAGAAAGATTTTCCTTGGAGCTAAAGACCATTAGTACACTATAATTTTCCTTTTGTTCAAGTGTTCCCTTCCTGTCCAAAAACTTGGTTTCCTAGCTAGACATCTGGGGACCATCCTTTCCTAACAATAAATCTTTGAAAACTGAGACAAAGTCATTAAAAACAACATAAAAACAATGGGAGGCCTTGTGCCTCCACAAGGCCTAGTACCAGAATGTTACTAGGTCAAATTCATAGTTTATTTTCTTGGACAGAGACAGTTTTGGAAACGGACAACAATGCACTATTGTGAAAATCAAGTACGATGACATATAAAATGTATTTGATTCTTTGAATCATGACAGATGGGAACAAGTTTCAATGGAAATTAGCTTCCCCCAATCAAAAATGAATTCTTCCTTGATTGTGAAGTACAAAATATAAATAACTATACGGGAAATGATTGTCGTGGATTCCTATCCCGTTATTCTTGTAAACAACTAAGCAATTTCCTAAAATGGATTTCTAAAGGAAATGACCTACAACTTTGTGATATCTTCAGGAACTATTGTCGGGTCTTTGAGGAACTCGGGTAAGATCTCTAGTTACTTTATTATACGTAAATACGTTATAGAAACACTTCGTCAAGGAAGAGCCAATGAAAAGACTTTCAAGGTGCAATAATAAAGCCGGGTATATTGAGTCGTAAATAAGAGGCTACTTAAAGTCATAATGCTTTCCTCTCCTCTATGGTGTTCTGTCTTCTCTACTAAGGGCAGCCTATGACTGATGGTGGGAAGAATCACTGAGCTAAGATAGGTGGGAGGCCTGAGGCGAGGAGGTCCAACTCATTATCATGTTTTTCTAGGAACTTCTTGTAGTCTTGTCCTCTAAAGATCAACGTTGGCTCCGACAATCTTAACATCTTGCGGAATACATGAGGAAAAAAAGAACCAGGAGAATGATCGCACAGTGGAATAATTCTTTGGCTTGAAATATATTTTTCGACGCACCAAGAGACCACCTCCTTACAGTCAAAAACCTCAGGGGCGCAGCCTGCATGATCAATTCTAGAGGTCCAAATCACTTCGTTATGGGCGAAATGAGATGAATAGTAAGAGTATTCCCTGGACCTCTGGAATTTTTGGTCCTCACATTCGAAGATATTCACTATATCTCCACAGAACTATTTTCGAGCTACTGCCATAAGTTTACAAGAACATTTTTTTTCTCCAGACGATGTCTAAATTGAAGAGTTGGGAGGGATAATACAAACTTGTGCAAATCTCGGTCCAAATGCCTATGAATGGGAGATCTCCTCGAGACCTTCGCTCATTAATGAAAATTTCGACTATTGTTGTATGATGTGTTGTTAACATTAAACACTAGTAATTGCATACATACAAGTGCGAACATGGTGAATACAACAATGAGAAATTAAGGATTAGATGTTTCCTGAACGAGCCAACGCAACGACCTGTGTTTGAGATCAACAATCAGAAGGGATGATATAACTCTCAGAAGATCTTGGTTTAATGTGTTTTAATGGGAGATCTCCTCGATCGTTTCGCTCATTAATGACAATGTTGACAGTTCCTGCATGGTGATCTATTAGCATGAAAGGTTACTAATTGCATATTAATAAAGAAGTAAGAAGGTCATGGGGACGGAAAAGAGAAATTAAGTAGTTTCTAATTATTGAAGGCAGTCGAGCGGGCTTCAAAATAGGGTTCCAAGGTACAATCGTTGGAGCTGAGGGCCTGAGAATCAAATTGTATGTCTCAAATTCTTTTGAGTGCAAAACGCATAACACAGAAGAGGGCATGATGGGACAAACCAGAGGGAAATTTGTATATCGCAGAAGTCTGGGTAATGTTTACAGGATAGAAAAAAATGGAAGTGCAAACGTGAGCCCTCCTATTTGAGAACCCGTAATCAAAAAATTGTTTCAAGTATGGAATAGAGAAACGATTGGGCAGATTCATTTTCACCAATATATTGAAACTTGTAATATATATCCCATTGTGTGACAAGATCGTTTCTGCATGTCTCTAGGCATAAAAGAGAAAATAAGAGAAGATAAATTAATTTAAATTTGAGGAGTTCAACTTCATTTAAATTTCATTGTCTCATCGACACTTTTTCTTTTTAATGATGGTCTGTACAGTTGTTGCATGATGTATTTTTAGCATTAAAAATTGGTCGGGCACATTAAACAATGACTAAGAATTGGAGATTTCATGAACCCGCCAACCTGAGGAACCGTGAAACAGATTCCATGAAATGGGAAAGTATGGAAAGTGGTCAGATGGGCTTTATAATTAGGGTGACAATGGTTCCCCAGGAGACATGACTTCTCAAGGGTCAAATTGTATGTCTCAAAACTTGAGTGAAAAATGTGTACCACGGAAGAGGGCATGATATGGGAGTCTGGCGATCAATTGTATATGGAAGAGGTGTCGGAGATCTCCTCGAGTGTTTCTCTCATTAATTACATGTTTAAGATTCATGCATGACGAAGCTTGCCAATTGCATATTCAAATAAAAGTAGGAAGGTGGCAGGGACAGGGAATAGTAATTAAGGATTGGCTAATTATCGAAAGCAGTTGGTGACATTTTGAAATAGGGATAGAAGATACAACCAACAAAGGTGAGGGCTCGAGGGTCAAATTGTATCTCTCGGGAGTGTTGACCATAGAACGTGTAATACAAAAGAGGCCATGATGGTGCATTCCTGTGGACAAATTGTATATCGTGGAACTCTAGGTATTGTTTGCTAGTTGTGGAACACTCGAAACAAAATCCTGAGCCTGCTAGTCTGGGAACCCGCAATCAAAAAAGTGTCTAAGTATGGAACATGGAAACAATAGGCCAGACTCGATACAAAGTAAATGTACAACGTCATGGAGATACAACCAACTTGGGTCTAAGTATTGAAAGGAACGATGGACGGTCAAACTCATGACGAGGCATTCCAGCGGACAAATTGTATATCGCAGAACTCCGGGCACTGTTTGCAAGTCGCGAAAGATTTGAAACACAATTTTGAGGTCGTCATTCTGGGAACCCACAATTGAAAAATTGTCAAAGTATGGAATAGGGAAACGTTGTGTCAGACTTGTTTTCGCTAATATATTGAAATTTGTAATAACTTTACCAATACCTAGAAAGATCTTCTCTGCATGTTTCTGGACAAGTTTAGTAGGGATGGTTAGTCCTCGAGGATTTTTATTATTAATGATGATCTTTACAGTTGTTGCATGATGGCATCTTAGCATTAAACCTTTGGTGTTGCATATTTGTAAAGAAGTATGAGGATGGTCGAAACATGAAACAATCACTAGGAATTGGAGATTTCATGAACCCGCCAATGTGAGGATCCAAAATATGGTGACAAGGTCTCCCCAGAAGACATGAGGCCATGATGGTCAAATTGTAGCGTTCGTAACATTTGAATGCATAATGTGTAACATGGAAGAGGGGATGACGTCGGAGTCTGGCATTCAATTTGTATATGGCAGAGGTCTGGGTGCCAATTGTTTCGTACCAGTGTTTTCAGTTGTCACTAGTAAGACCATAATTAATGTATTTTGGGAAGGTCACAAAGTTAGTAGGGATGGAAGGCAGTGACATATACTTTGAAACATTTGTGAACCCTGGTAGAGTGAAGGTTGCGAGTTCAAGGAGTTCTCAATGTAATTGTATATCATGGAAATTTTGAGTGCAAGGTGTATATCACGGAACAAGAAGCAGCAGAGTTCGAAAGAGCCAACCTATCAACTGCAACCATAAAATTGGCTAAGTATGGAAAGGAACAATGATCATTCAGATTCTTCATGTGAGTATATAGATGGAGATGAAGATATGTTAGCCTGCCAACCCTAGAACCCGTGATCATAGAAAGGAGACTAAGTATATAACCACAAAGTGATAATAAACGAGAAGAAGAAAAGGGGAAAAGGGATAAGTATGTCACAGAACAACATCTATTGTTCGTCTATTAATGCCAATATTTTAGAATCCCTGGTCAGTCCTCACTAGTAAAATCATAAGTTGTAGATCATGGAAATTCTTTGGGTGCAAGATGTATACGACGAAATAGGGGAAATAATTGTTGGATACCACAAATATGGGACCCGGTGGTTAGATAATTGGCTAAGTATTGAAAGGGACCGCGGTCGATCGGGCTCATGGTGTGAGGATATAGATAAATATAAGCATCTACCAATACATGAATCCAAGAGGACATGACCATAGAGATGCGACTAAATATAATACCACAAAGGGATAATAGAGGGTGGGAAAACAGGGAAAATTTAAAGAGAAAGTGTTTATATTTATTCCAATAGTATTCATATTAATATATATTAAAAGCTTGTTTCTAATCCAAATGAAAATCATCTTCCAATTTGCAGGATGTTGTTTGGTTCGCAAATTTCATTGAAACTCATAGCAATAGAAAGTAATAATAATAATATATATATATATATATATATATATATATATACATATGACACAACATTTTATATATGCATGGATATTATCAAATAGAAGAAGCTGCAACATATGCAAAATATTGAACAGGAACATGACGTCAACACTTGAGTTGCCTTGTTGTAATAGAGTCATTAATGCATTTTATTTATGGGACCTCGAAGAATCAAAGCAGGACGAGTCCTCCCATTTATTTCTTTAAGTATAGGGTGGGTGCCACATAAGTATGGCCTATGACAAATTATTGTTCCATGTAAAATGTAAGGAGCGAACAAAGTGGTCTTTATTTAAATTGAAGTGTTGGGCAGTAGAAAGAAAATCTTGTCATCCATGTTTAACGACACACAAAAAAAAAGTACAAAATAAAATAAAAACCAACATCAGATATTGGAAAACACCATACAAAAAACTCAAATATTCTATATTCAAATAAACTAGGTTACAAAATATAGCTGAGATTATTTTCCATAATGACTGCAATTGGGCCCGTCGCCGACAAAAAAAAGAAAATATGTACAATAATGAAGCTTGTTGAAAATATTTTATAGATTTCAACTTGACCATCAAATGCTTGATTCGTAAAAAACAACGAGTTGAATATCAATTTTGGGTCTTGGACTTCATTGGTGCTTCCAACTAGATCTATCCAAACTTTTTGAATAGCTCATATCTTATAGATATTTCATGCCTGCATTGGCTATTTATTCAACATTCCATACTTTTCTAACTATTAATTTCCCTATGTCGTCGAAATATTGGGATATAAGGTGCCTTCCTTGTAATGTTCCCGGTCATTGATATCTGAGACAACTTACAAATGCGATTCAGGCCCAATTCAAAGATGATGGAGTGCTTTTATGTGACGTCATCTTTGGGGGAAACAAATCCTATTAGCCAACAAAAGCTGAGACAAAAAAAATATAATTATGTTGTGACTGCTATTCTCCCTGTATTCGATCATCTGTTTGGTTGAAAATCCTGCCTGAAGATTTGTATCTTGAACTTCTTTGTTTTATTACTGTAAATTGGAAGGGACATCCAAGCCAACTAAAAAATGTTCCCCTGTTGAATTACACAACTTCTTCCAGTAGAACAGATCTGGAAAGTGTATCAAATGTTGCAAATCACATCAGAATATATATTTCGTTGTAGGGGTGGCAGACATGTCAGGCCACAAAATGGTCTGGAATGTTCGGAAGTGACACCAAATATTACTCCATGCCCAGATACACTCAGAAGGAAATTATAAAATTGGAGACCCATAAACATGAGAAACTGTATGCGTGCTTGAATCAACATTATAAAATTATAGAACGTTTATGCCAAAGTTGTAACAGAATTGATAGACAACTAGTTTCTATGTCAAAGAGTGTTGAGAAACCTCTGGATGCAGTAACAGAGTTGACATACAATCAAATTTTGATCTCTACTAATACTAATGTCAAGTGCAAGAAGTTGTGAGCACACGTTCCAGGTAGTTTCACCTTTAGGCATCCACATTGGAGGTGACCCCAGGCTCCAGATAGCTTCGGCTTCGGACATTAACATTGATGGTGGCAATTGGAACAGTTTTATTGGCTGTACTGTGGAAATGTGATGAACAAGAAGGGTTTTCATTATCAAAGCACTTAGACTGCAGGAGTGTCAGACCTACAAAGAACATCTACTTTAGTGTTGCTTTTTCACGACAACTACAATGTTTCTTTGAGTCCATAAATATTTGGACGTTGGGTGTCATGTTCGATACTGACCTTGACATTAGGCACATGCCAGGCATCTATTATCTGACATTGCAGTGTTAATGCAATTTCCATAATGAACGACGACTCAATTGCATTGGCACAAGCAATATTAATTGTTTGATTAATTAGCATCCTTTAAGTACATGAATCCCAAACAACGCCTAAAACTTTTCGAACAGTCATGTGTTCAAAAAATACATTGTTCTATATTTTAAAAAATAAGAAATTGTAGGTGGAAACAACTCTGGAATACATCACTACATTAAGTTCTCTTGTAAAGAATGAAATAAAATGATTACATGAAGGTGGTAGTAAAAGGTGATTTTCAGAAACCAAATAATTACCTGAACAGGAGAAACTTCTTGTAGAAGGTGGTAGTATAAAATAATCCTCAGAAAGTGTTGCAAAGTTCATAATCTAGAATCCCTTCCCATTAACTTTTCCCAGTTACATGCCGATGCACACATTATAAAGTTTTGAGAGCATTGTTCCATGGTTATATACCCACCTTCAAGTAGGAGGAGAATATTCATACAAAGAGGGGCAAGCTCATCGACCCACATGCATGCATATGCACAGGAATAGTAAAACAAATTGTGCAGTAGCGATAGAAAGTTGATTGTATGTGGAGTCTGTTACTACATTCAGACAACAGTGAACAAAATTTGACAAAGAATATGACCTTTTGTCAAGTCTGTTACCACACCTAGAAGTATCTCAACAAACTTTAAAATAGAAACTTTTGCAATTTTAGGATGTCGATTCAACCACCCATACAGTTTCTCATACTCGCGACATTCCAAATTTATAATTTCCTTCTCGATATATTCATGAATGGAGTAATATTTCGTGCCATTTCCGAATATTACAAACTATTTTGCAAGCCACGGTATGTGTGACTTCTCTGACAAAAGATAAATTCTTGTGTGATCTGCAAAATTTGATACACTTGCCAAATTTGTGTTCTTGGAAGAAACGATATACTTCAATGAAGGAGCATTTTGCAGGTGACCTGAAAGTATATTCCAACTCCTAGTAAGAAAACAAAGAATATAAACACACAAATCTATAGACAGGCCTTTCAACCATCCAAAGCATCGAATACAGGGACAACACCAATCACAAGACACTTGATTTTTATTTTTTTTGTCTGAGTTTCTGTTGGCTAACAAAGTTTTTTTTTTCGCTCAAAGATGGCAGCGCATAAAACCATTCCCTCATCTTTCAATTGGGCCTGAATGGAATCTCTGAGTTATCTCACATGTCCATGACCAGGAACATTACAACGAAGGCACCTTAAAGCCCAACTCCTCAATAATAGAGAGAAATGGGAATAAGTATTTAAAATCAAGGCTGGAGGATGATAGTAAAATATTCCATAGATTTTGGCTTTATTCGTTTTAATGGCATATGCCTTCGATATTTACACTTATTAATGCCAATGTTTTCGAATATGTGTGTTGAATAGTCACCAATAGCATGAGTTAACATTCCCATATGCAAGAAGATTCTCAAATATGACAACTTGCAACATATGCACAGTATTAAAGAGGGACATGACGTCAAGACCTCTAGGGATGACACGTTCGTGGATGGCAATGTGGTGGTACAATATTGCACTGTTATTATGATGATGCCTTTAACAAACTAAAATAGCCAAAACATTTTGCAAATTCAAAATGGACGCAAATTTTTTTTATCATGTCCCATAATATTCCCATGTTTATGCATTTTAATGGGAGATGTCCTAGAGATTTCCACTTATTAAAGACAATATTTTTGAACCTGTATGGTCATTTTTCACTAGTAAAATCATAATTAATGTGCATTGGGAAGGGAGGAAGGTATAGGGGATACAGGGGAGTGAAAAATTCTTTTAACTTTTATGAACCCAGGAGTGCGTGAACCCACAAAACTTTGAAGACTCGACTAAGTATGGAAAGGTAGGCTGGACAGACAAAGTCATCGTAGGTAGAGGCAGGCTTGCAAGTTCGAGGAGTTTGGGGTCGAATTGTAGAGAACAAATGTTTTGGGTGCAAGATGCATAGCTCGAACATGGGTTTCCAGAGTTCGATAGCACCTATCCGCGAACCCGCGTTCATAAAATTGGCTAAGTATGAAAATGAATGACGGTCGATCGGATAGTGATGTGAATATAGAGATGGAGATGACGATTTTTCAGTTCTCCACACTGGGAACCTGTGAGCACATAAACGTGACAAAATTATAGAACCAGAAATGCATAATAGAGGGTAAGAATAAAAGGGAAAAAAGGGAAAGTTTAGAAGAAATTGGCTAAGTATGAAAACCAACGGCGGTCGATCGGACTCATGATGTAAGGATATAGATGGAGATGAAGATTTGTCAATTGTCCACCCCAGGAACCCGCGACCACAAAAACATGACAAAGTATAGAACTAGAAATGCATAATAGAGGGGAAGAACAAAAGGGAAAAACGGGCAAGTTTACAAGAGGAAAAAGAAAGGGAGAGAAGAACTTTATCGCTCACACAACAACACTTAGTCTCATAAATATGAAACCATAGAAAGACATTAACTATGGGAAAAACATCATTAACTATGAAATATAGTTGGAGCTCGGCAAACTCTGGTTCAAGCCATAAGAGATGTTGTTTACACCCACTCCAAAATTTTGCATATCATCTATCTTAATAACATTTTCTAGGGAGCCAACTGCTAAATCATGTAGCAATAGATCCAACTACAAAAGGATCAACTACAGCTGCAGGACCTCAACCCTGCAAAGTTGAATCAAACAACACTAAGAAGCATCCAACGAACCAAGAAGCAAGCACCACCCAACCGACCAGGAATGTTGGTGAAGAACAATATTGGCCAAATTCACTACACATAAAATTGTATCAAAAAATTCAGAGGAAAATTGTAAGGCCTGAGCATACAGAGCCTCATAAAACTAAAAATAAAAATAAATATAGAAAATCTATCTTATTTACTTCTTTATTTACTTTTCCAGCATAATAGTTGACAGTTTTAACAGTATTATGATGAACAACAACATAATGGATATAATGAACAATAGTATAATAATTAACAGAATGATAATGGAATGTATTTACCTCAATCTAATGTTGAACCTGAAGCTGGTAATGTTGTTGATGATGTTATCCTGCCCAAAACTGAGTATTAACCTCCCAGCCAACTAGGAACAACCTCTCCACCTCCCTAGCTCTAGGATTCCTTACGGTTTCTTGGCCCCTGAGCCCAAAATTCTAAGCAACATGTGCCCCTGTGAGAGTCCTCAAGAAAACTGTAAGAAAAACTGATGCAACCCAAATTGTTTCCTCCCTTCTCCTTCTCCCTCTCCAAATGTCACACCTTTCTCATAAACCAAAATTATCACTCAACCAAAAAGAGATCCCCTTCCTGAGTCCTCTCTCCCCCTTATCTTCCTTCTCCCCATCCTTTGTCCAACTTCCTTCCCCTCATTAATCTCTCAACCGCCTTATCCATCCCATAAATTGGTTCAACTAATAATAATAATTATATTATAATAAAGTCTCCATAAAATCTATTTTAATAATTCACTAAACTAATATTTATCATTCATGATAGTTAAATAATTAATTACGGTTGTTACATACACCCACCCTTCAAGAAAATTCATCCCGAAGTTAGAGTAATTTACAATACAAGGGAAATGACACATGGTTCATACATCTACATCAAATAAACAACTTTATCAGTAAGCAAAACATAAAAAAAAAATTATACACACTAGTGTACATGTGCAAGAAATGCATGCATAGCTAGCACATACAAGGCTCATGCATGTACTAATGAAAATAATTATCACACTTATAGTAATTCTTGTATGAGTCCAATCCAATCAACAAGACCATTCATTTCATAAAAGGTAGTAAACTATTTAAAATGTTCGCAAAATCCCTCAATTATAATAATTTAGCACAACAACGTTCAGTTAGATAATTGTAGTTCAGTTAAGAAATTATAAATATACATATTTACATATTTTCTTTTCAAAAAGGGAAAGTAGTAAATTCCACTATAAGGAAAATCCCCATACACTCTCAACTAGTTCTATTCATCCTTCCTCCCTAACTTACTTCCATCTTCCATCCCTATCCTTCCTCTGTTGGACTATCTTGGAGCGTCAACTATATTGACCTAACTCCAAATAGAACCCGTAAGCAGAAGTGTCACTCTCTTGACCAAGCTTCCCCAGCAGAAAAGTGACAGTCATCATCACACATCTAGGGGAGAATGAGCTAAGACCGTCCTCCCATGACTCCAGGTTTCAGAAGATACATAGTGGGAAATGCCTCCACCCCTCCTAATAGGACTAGGGTACACACCCTACCATGGAATATAGAATGGAATTGTGTTGCTAGGAATTTTTTCATTGTATATTTAGTTTTAGGCAGTCTCACCACCTGAAAAACCCGCACTAGTCCATATATCATAGAAATGCATTCGAACCAACATAATTTCACATACAAGGATTCATACCATATTGTTTCTCGGTCGGTGTTCATGACATTCACTTTTATTATTATTTCCTTTGGCCATTCCTTAGCCCATTGACCTACAGATTAATCTATAACAAAGACTCATACATATCTATGCATTATCATCATGTAAGTGCATTCAACCATAATCTCAACTCGGTATCCATGTACCAACAACTTTAAATTTCAAAAATTTCAAGTTAGAAATAAATCGCATAGTATTCATCATTGTTCAAATAACATTAACCATTCATAGAATTGACATTCACATAATAGGTTGCATAATATCCATCATCTTTCAAATAATGCTAAACATTCATAGAATTGACATTCACATAGTAGATTTCACAATATCCATCATCATTCAAATAACGTTAAACATTCATAGAATTGAAATTCACATAATAAATTGCATATTATCCATCATCATTCAAATAATGCTAAACATTCATAGAATTGATACTCACATAGGTTCCTACGTCTTAAAATTTCAAGTGTATCATTAATAGTTTCACAGTGAATAGAAAATAAAGATGATTAGGCCTCATGTAATCCTATCTGTCTAAGTCAAAAGGTGGCGTTACATACACCCAAACTTCGAGAAACATATTCTTGAGGTGGTAAAAAAGTGAGGGATAATCTCATCGTAATAATCGACATCCTCCCAAGTAGCATATCCTGGGCTATACTTGTCCCATTAGACCTTAAATTGGTCTATGAGACGGTTCTTGAGTTGTCGGACTCTATGGTCCAATATGTATAATGGTTCTACCGTGAGGGTTCCCGCATCCGATACTTGCAATTTCTTCCAATTCAGTTTATGAGATTCGTCAGCAACATAATGACATAGAAAAGATACATGAAAAACATTATGAGTTTTATGCAAGTGGGGTGGCAGTATGAGACAATAGGGAATGGGTCCAATTCTCTCTTGGATTTTGAATGGTCCTATAAATCGACATGACAACTTTGTCCTGCTCCCAAACCAAATGGTACTCTTATTAGGCATGATACGAATGAAAACTTGATCTTCCACTTTAAAACTTCGGTCAGTCCTATGTGCATCAACATAACTTTTATGTCTATCATGTGCTTTCTTTAGTCTCTGCCTAATCTGAATCACCTGTTCCTCCATCTCTTGAAATAATTCTGGCCCAACTGTCACTCGATCTTCTAACCTTTCCCAACTCAACGGTGCTCTACATGGCCTTCCATACAGATCTTCGTAGGGTGGAATTCTGATGGAGCTATGAAAATTGTTATTGTAGGCGAACTCTACCAAAGGCAGGTATTTCTCCCAATGGGTTTGATTATCCATAACATACATCCTAAGCATGTCTTCCATAACCTGATTTACTCTCTCAGTTTTCCCATCTGTTTCAGGATGATAAGTTGTACTTAAGTTCAACTGAGTCCCCAACGCTGACTACAAACTTGTCCAAGACCTAGAAGTGAATATGGAGTTCCTATCTGAAATGATCTTCTTGGGTATCCCATGAAAACGAATGACCTTATTTACAAATATGCGTGCCACATCAGTGACATCTTAAGTGTCTCTAACTGGAATAAAAAGATCACTCTTGGTTAATTTATCAACTATCACAAGAATGAAATTGTGTCTATGCGATGTGAGTAGTAACCCCACAACAAAATCCATAGAAATGAATTCCCACTTAGACATAGGGACATCATACGGTTGTAGGAGACTTTTCGGGTGGTGGTGGTTGGCTTTCACTTGTTGACACTCTAGGCACTTGGTGAAAAAATGGACTACATCGCACTTCATGCCTACCGAGAAGAAAATCTTCTTCGTGTCTGCGTACATTTTCTTCACACCCGGATGCCCACAATAAAGTGCTCTATGGGCTTCCTTCAGTATGATGCTTCGAATATCCCCACCTTCAGGGATGTACATCCTTCCTTGATATCTTAATAGTCCATTTGCTTCCAGGTTATATCCTTCATACTTTGGATCTATTTTCCTCCCACTGTGGAGGGTTGAATTAACCTTTAAATACCATCTATATCCAAGGAGTTTCCCCAACACCTGCTCCCTAAGATTGAATTTTAAGGGTACCAAGGAGAAGATGCGTGGTCTCCTACTCAAGGCATTTGTGACCACATTTTTCTTTCCCTTGATGTATGAAATTCCAAAATCGTACTCACTGATAAACTCACTCCATCGCCTCTGCTTGGCATTGAGATCCATTTGAATGAAGAGATGTTTTAAACTTTCATGGTATGTTTTGAGCTCAAAGTTTCACCCCACTATATATTGCCTCCAAAGTTTCAGAGCTAGCATTAAAGCTATCAACTCTAAATCATGAGTAGTTGATGTAGGAGCATATCAAGTGAGCCATTGCAGAGGCAAAAGACAGCTAGAAAAGCACCCAGTACAAATTTTGAAAATGTCTTGAAACATTAATGAACCCATCAAGTGGAGGCACACTTGTAAAATGTAAACGAACCTTGAGTGATTCGCTCTCGTCCTTATTAGGTATAAGGCATTTATGATAGTTAATGCAAGTAGGTAGAATTGAATTCCTAGATTAGACAGTTTAGAATGAAAGAGGGAAATGGAATATAAACACCCTCATTGTATATTGTAACATAGAATAGAAGATAGAACAGATAGAAGAGATTATGCCAATTGAGAGCATAGAGCATAGAAGAGAAGAAGCAGAGAGTTGTGTAGCCGAATTCCATGTACAAAAGTTCTGGATTAATACAAGAAGGCTTTGATTCAGACTCATGGTGTTCAAATATTCTCTGTGTATGCATTTTTGAATGTAATGCTCATGAATGTTTTCCTCTTTCTGTCATGCAATTTATTTTATGCTATGTATGAATGATTTCTTGTTGAATGTTTGAAATCTGAGAGGAAAGGAAAAAGGAATGAGTTTCAATTGTTTCTCTATCTGAGCAAGAGTTCCTGCAAGGAGTGTAGTTAAATTGTCTGCAAGGAGTGCGTTGACAAAGGGTTCAGAGGGTTGCCTATGAGAGCTCAGATAAGATAGCTTTTTTCTCATTCCCTCAGAAGTGCAGTTAGGCACAGGAGCCGTGCAAGGTGTGCATAGGCCGAGTAGAGTTTCAGGTTTTGTAACCTGAATGATTTGTTGAGAGACTGATGTTGTAGGTGTGCCCAGAGTCAAGGAAGTTCAACACTTGGAAGTGTTTGAAGGTCTGTCGCAAGGAGTGCGTGCAAGAGTCTTCTTCAAGACTCAGAGTTGGAGAAATCCCAGAAGGGATAGAGTCTCCACAGTCATTGAAGGAAGCATAGGAAGCTTGTGCATTGGAATAGTGAGAAGGCGTTGTAAGTTTGCGTCGCAGTCAATTGAGTACCATGGGAAAACCACTTGGTAAAAGGTTGCAGAAGTCCTTGTGAAGGAAAGAATAGATGGTTGGAATTATCTGTGGAGAATTTGCGAAGTCCCGTGAGCCGTCAGATCTCATGAAGGAGCAGGGGAGCTACGACGAGTATTGCCAAAGGTTCAAGCTCAGGAGAAGTAGAGTCGTAGATTCATGCCACAGGAGCCGTTGGATTTACCCATGGATTTCTATTTCGGGGTTTTGTAGATTGAAGTCCTGTAATCTTTGCAACAGGACTCGTGAAATCACGAAGCACAAAGTCCAGAGAGCGAAAGGATTGTGTGGGCCACAAAATCAGTAAGGTGGATAGGTGGCGTACTATCAACATGAAAGTCAAATTTCGTTTACCATTTTGGGGTTTCGTGGGGTGAAGTCCTGAAACATTTAAATCAGGATTCGCAAAATCGCGAAGTCTGAAATCCTGATGGAATGAAGATTTGTTGAAAGGTCAACCTTGCGAGCGCATCGGAGTTTTGGTAAATCGGGTTTCAGGAATCGAAGGAATGAGTTGCTTGACATCACAACCCCCAAAATCGCGATAAGGAGAAATCCAAAATAGAGAGAGAAAAGGTCAAGTGTTGACTATTTTCAAGTTTCAGAGATTGAGAGATAAGTCGTTTGACCACCGGATTTGTGAAAGTTTGAAGTCCAATCTCCCGAAGTATAAGGGGGAAAATTCTCGAAATTATTTGTGGGTGCAGATTTCCCGGAAGGGAAAATAGAGGAGCCATTTTCGAGAGCTCTTCGAGACAGTGGAAGAGGAATGATCTTGTGTATGTGGACTTCTGACCTGCGGGTTGAGGAGGGCTGCGTCAGGTTTGGTATCAGAGCGCAGAAAGGTTCTTTTCTTTCTATAGCATGGAAAGGAGAGTTCACCATGCCACCGAGAAGAAGGGATAGGAAAACACCCGATCCGCCAGAGGATAGGGAAATGCTGAGAAGAAGGGGTAGGCAGATGCCTGATCCAGCCATGGAGAGAGAAATGCGTGATTTACGCGCCAGACTTGAAGACATGGAGACATCACAGAGGCATATAGTCAGTGTTGGGGATATTAGTGATTTTGAAAGTGAAAATGAGGCTGGACATGAACAGGAAGAAGTTGCAGCCAAAGATGCAGCAAACAAATGCTTGATTAGGGCTATTGCAAGAATGGGTGCAAGAGCGTAAATGGACATTCTAGTTTATGAGGGAAATCTGGATGCAGAGGAGCTTCTAGACTAGATTAGAGCTCTGGACACATATTTTGACTATGAATATGTCGAAGAGGACAAGAAGGTCAAACATGTTGTCACGAGATTAAAGGGACATGCATCTTTGTGGTGGGATGAGCTACAAGATGACAGACGTTGCAAAGGCAAGCAGAAGATCAAAAGTTGGGACAGAATGATCGCGAAGATGAAGGCAAAATTCATCCCCAGGGATTATCATATTACTCTGTTTCAAAGAATGCAAAACTTGAGACAGAAACTGATGACAGTGAAAGAATACACTGAATAATTCTGCAGGCTGAACATCAGGGCAGTTCATCAGGAGAGTGATGATGAAAAGGTTGCTAGATACATGAATGGCATGAGATACGACATTCAAGACGAGATGAACATGATGAGCATCCGAGCGGTGGAATATTCTTATCAGATGGCTCTAAAAGCGGAAGAGAAGCTAAGCTAAAAGAAGGGTCAAAGAGGCCAAGGTCGAAGTCATCCCAAAGGCAAATCAGTTGCTCAGGATAAAAATAAAAAACCCAAGGAGGATTGGAAGAAACCTCAGACTCGAACTGAGAGAGGTGGAAGCTCACAACGAGGGCAATATGCTGAACAGAGAGGGCAACATACTGAACAGAGAGGAAATTATGCTGATAATAACATGTTTCCTCGTACTAGAGGTAGAGGAAGAGGAAGAGGTGGAGTAATAACATGCTTCACATGTGAAAATAATGGGCATAAGTCTTATGAGTGTCCAGACCAAAAAAAAGAAAGTGGTGAAACTCACATCGCCAAAGCACAGAGGCAGAATATTGAAGCAGAAGATGTTGAAGGTGGAAGATCGTTGATGATGCGAAAAGCTCTTTTGAAACCAGAGAAGGAGGTGGAGAGTTCAGTCCAAAGAAATAGACTTTTTCGGACTACTTGCAAGACCAAGGACAGGGTATGCAAGGTCATTGTGGATAGTGGTAGCACAAATAATCTCGTTTCTACAGAGATGGTAGAAAAGTTGGAGCTGGAGACGATTGATCATCCAAGCCCATACAGAGTTTCGTGGCTACAAAAAGGACATCAAGTAACTGTCACTAAATAGTGTTTAGTTGAATTTAAGATAGGAGGATACAATGATAAGATACTCTGTGATGTTATTCCCATGGATGTTTTTCATCTATTTCTAGGTAGACCGTGATAATATGACAGGAATGTGATTCATGACAGGAGAATGAACACATACACCCTAGAGAAGAATATGAGAACTCACATGTTGCTTCCAATCAAGGATAAGGAGGCGAAACCTGAAGTAGTCAGCACTGTACTTCTCATGAGTGGGAAGGAACTTCTTACCGAGGTTAAGAAGAAGGAGGATCCACAATTCATTGTGGTCAGGAAGAATAGGATTGTTTTGACCAACACAAGGGTAGATGATTTATCGAAAGAGGTTCAGGAACTATTGGAAGAGTTCACTGACATAGTAGTGGACGAACTACCTCCTTTGTTACCGTTGATTAGAAGTGTGAGTCATCATATTGATCTCATACCAGGAGCCAGTTTGCCAAACAAAGTCGCGTATAGATTGATGTTGCAGGAGAATGAAGAGGTCAAAAGACAAGTCCAAGATTTGTTGGACAAAGGTTTGGTCAGCGAAAGCTTGAGTCTGTGTGTTGTTCCAACAGTACTCAGTTCGAAGAAAGACGGAGGCTGGAGGATGTGTACTTACTCGAGAGAAATTAACAAAATAACCATCAGGTACAGATTTCCATTGCCAAGTATGGATGATCTGATGGATTGCTTGAGTGGAGCAAAGTATTTTTCAAAGATTGATTTGAAAAGTGGTTATCACCAAATCCGCATGAGAGAAGGTGACGAAAGGAAGACAACATTCAAAACCAATGAAGGGTTGTATGAATGGCTTGTGATGTCATTTGGCTTAATAAATGCACCAAGTACTTTCATGAGGTTGATGAACGAAGTCCTGAGGGAGTTCATCGGAAAAATTTTCATTGTGTATCTGGATGACATATTGATTTTCAGTAAAACAGTGGTAGAGCATCTGAAACATTTGGCTACAATGATGCAGAGGCTACAATAGGAGAAGTTGTTGATAAACATGAAGAAATCCTCATTCATGAAGACATAACTCATTTATTTGGGTTTTGTTATTTTTGCAGATAAGTTGAGGATGGATCCAGATAAAGTGGAAGTGATCAAGAATTGGCCATCACCGAAGAGTATATTTGAGGTGAGAAGTTTTCATGGATTGGCTAGTTTCTACCGAAAGTTCATTAGAAAATTCAGTGGAATTAGTGCATCAATGATGGACACAGTGAAGAAGAGACATAAGTCTTTTCACTGGACAGAAGAAGTTGAGAAGAGTTTTAATCTGTTGAAGAGGAAGATCATGTAACAACTAATTCTGGTGTTGCCTGATTTCCAAAAGACATTTCAAGTGAAATGCGATGCAAGTGGATTTGCAATAGGGGCAGTCTTGAGTCAAGAAGACAGGCTGATAACATACTTCAGCGAGAAACTGAAGAAAGTGAAACTAAAATACTCCACTTATGATAAGGATTTCTATGTTGTTATACAGGCATTGAAGAAATGGAGACATTACTTGATTCCCAAGGAATTTGTCTTATACAGTGATAATCATGCACTGCACTTTGTGACTCAACAGGAAAAGTTGAATCAAAGACATGTAAAATGGGTATAATATATGCAAAATTTCACTTTTGTGATTAAACATATTTCTGGTACTGCTAACAAAGTTGTTGATGCTTTGAGCAGGAAGTGTTTGATGTTGCAGGAGTTTAGAGTCAAAACGTTGGGTTTTGATGATCTCAGGGACATGTACAAAGATGATCCACATTTTAAGGAGGTGCATGAAGCAGTTGAGAATCCAATTCTCAGAGATAGAAGCTAATGGATAGAATACATGATCCAGGAAGGATTATTGTTTAAAGGTAATCATCTTTATATTCCAAAATGCTCCATGAGGGAGAACTTGTTGAAGGAGAAACACAGTGGAGGATTGTCCAGACATTTCGGTCATGAAAAAACGTTCGCGAATTGAATGAGTCATATTTTTGGCCAAGAATGCGAGCAGACGTCAAAAGGTTCGTGGATAGATGCAGAATTTGCCAGCATTCGAAAGCCAAGAGACAGAATGCAGGGTTTTATCAACCATTGCCCATACCTAAGAAGTGGTGGGATGCAGTCAACATGGACTTCATATTGGGGTTGCCAAGAACACAAAGAGGGTTTGACTCAATATTTGTGGTGGTGGATAGATTTTCCAAGATGGCACACTTCATTCCATGTCAGAAGACTAGTGACGCAACTCACATTGTGAATCTGTTTTTCAAAGAATTCATTCGACTTCACGGCTTACCAAGGAGCATAGTTTCGGATCGAGACACTAAGTTCATAGGACACTTTTGGAGGACCTTATGGAAGAAGCTAGGAACTAACTTATCATTTAGTTTGGCTTATCATCCTCAGATGGATGGACAGACAGAAGTGGTAAACAAAAGTTTGGGAGACTTGTTGAGAAGCCTGGTGACAGAACACCACAACCAGTGGGACAACATATTACCACAAGTGGAATTTTCTTATAATGACTCGGTTAAGAGAAGCACGGGGAAAAGTACATTTCAGATTGTCTATGGCATGCAACTGAGAGGAATTTTTGAGCTGAGGGATTCAGAACAGATTGCAACTAGGAGCGCTAGTGCAGAAGATTTCGCAAAGGCGATGAAGGAACTTCACAGCCAGGTGAAGTAACGATTGCAGAGTTCGAGCCAGAAATATAAGCGTAGAGCAGATTAGCACAGGAGACAACTTCAATTTGAAGTTGGTGATTTGATCCTCACACATTTGAGAAAGTAAATGTTCCCGAGAGGAACATATAATAAACTAAAGATGAAGAAAATCAGACCATGTAAGGTCTTGAAGAAATTTGGGGCAAACGCTTATGAGATTGAATTACCCGAATGATTTGTTGAGAGACTGTTGTTGTAGGTGTGCACAGAGTCAAGGAAGTTCAACACTTGGAAGTGTTTGAAGGTTTGCTGCAAGGAGTGCATGCAGGAGTCCTCTTCAAGACTCAGAGTTGGAGAAAGCCCAGAAGGGATAGAGTCTCAATAGTTGTTGAAGGAAACACAGGAAGCTTGTGCATTGGAATAGTGAGAAGGCGTTGTAAGTTTGCGTCGCAGTCAATTGAGTACCGTGGGAAAACCACTTGGTAAAAGGTTGCAGAAGTCCTTGTGAAGGAAAGAATAGACAGTCGTAATTCTCTGTGGAGAATTCGTGAAGTCTCGTGAGCCATCAGATCTCACGAAGGATCAGGGGAGCTATGATGAGTATTCCCAAAGGTTCAAGCTCAGGAGAAGTAGAGTCGTAGATTCAAGCCACAAGAGATGTTGGATTTACCTGCGGATTTATATTTCGAGGCTTCGTAGATTGAAGTCCCATAATCTTTGCAACAGGACTCATGAAATCACGAAGCACGAAGTCCCGAGAGTGAAAGGATTGTGTGGGCCACAGAATCAGCAGGGCTAACAGGTGGCGTACTATCGACACGGAAGTCAAATTCCATTAACCATTTCGGTGTTTCGTGGGGTGAAATCCCAAAATCTTTGCATCAGGATTTGCGAAATCGTGAAGTCCAAAATCTCGATGGAACGAAGATTTGGTGAAAGTTCAACCTTGTGAGCATATCGTAGTTTCGGTAAATCGGGTTTCGGGAATCGAGGGAACGAGTTGCTTGACATCGCAATAAGGAGAAATCCAAAATAGAGAGAGAAAAGGTCAAGTGTTGATTGTTTTCAGTTTTCAGAGATTGAGAGATAAGTCGCTTGACCATCGGATTCACGAAAGTGCGAAGTCCGATCTCCCGAAGTATAAGGGGGAAAATTCTTGAAGTTATTTGTGGGTGCAAATTTCCTGAAAGGGAAAATAAAGGAACCATTTCCGGGAGCTCTTCGATCCAGTGGAAGAGCAAAGATCCTGTGTACGTGGACTTCTGACCTACAGGTTGAGGAGGGTTGTGTTAGTAGTGTAAAGCTCCCTATGTTGATTCAACTTCCTTGATGCATACACTATCACTCCTCCATCCTACATTATCACAGCCCCTAACCCTTGCTTCGAGGCATCTGTATAGACTGTGAAGTATTTTTCCATATACGGAACTCGTAGAATTGGTGCACTAGTTAGTAACCTCTTAAGCTCAATGAATGCACTATTTCATTCTTCATTCCATTCATACATGACCCCCTTGCATTGCAGAGTGGTGATGGGTTTTTGTATTTTATACAACCCTTAAAAAAATCTCCGGTAATAACATGCTAGCCCATGAAGCTTTATCCTCATGTGCATTTTTTGGCACTAGCCATTCCATAATGGCCTTTACCTTTTCTGGGTCCACAGAGATTCCTTCATCGGAAATGATATGACCTAAATAGTGAATTTCTTTCTGGAAGAAAGAACACTTCGACAACTTTCCATACAATTTGTTCTCTCTAGGGTAGGACAACAACACTCGCAAGTGTTCCTCATGGTCTCCTTTGTTCTTGGAATAGATGAAGATATCGTCTAGAAAGACCTGTACAAATCGGTCTAAGTACTTCCAGAATACACCATTCATGAGGCTCATGAATACTTTTGGTGCATTGGTCAAACTGAAAGGTACTACAACGAACTCGTAATGCCCAAACCGAGTTCGAAAGGCATTTTTAGGAATATCACCTTCCTTAATCCTTAACTGGTGATACCCTGATCGCAAATCATTTTTTGAGAACACTGGTGCTCCTTTCATTTGATCAAAGAGAACATCTATCTGTGGAATTGGGTACCTTTCTTTCACTATAGCACGGTTCAAGTCCCTGTAATCTATACATATTCATAAGGAACCATCCTTATTCTTCACAAAAATTACAGGTTCACCCGAAGTTGATACACTAGGCCTTATTAGCCCTAAGTTGTGTAGTTCTTTGAACAACATCCACAAATCAGAAAGTTCTGGCACTGTCATGCTATACAGAGTCTTGGAAATTAGCTCTACACACGGTTTTATCTCAATAGTAAAATCAAGCTCCCTCTCAGAAGGTAACCCCGACAACTCTTTCGGAAAAACATCCTTAAACTCTGACAATACTGGGTATTGATCCAAGGAGGGTCCTTCCCTTTCATTCACTACTTCCACTACATATAGTCAACACCCTTGCCTCATGCAATGTTTAACCTTCATGGTTGAGATAAAGCATAGATACACCTTCCTCCATACATCGTGGATCTCTACTAGCCTTCCTTCATCATCAACACAAAGCACCCTTTTCGCGAAACAATCTACCATAGCTCGATGGGATTCTAACCAATCCATTCCAATGATTAGGTCATATGTCCCCAGAGCAGTGATGTATACCTTCAAATTGGTAGTACACACTCTCAAGTATACTAGACAATTATCAACGCTAGGTCCTACTGCTTGTTTTTCCCCCGAAGCCATTTCGACTTGTTTAAAGTCATCGTGATTGTAGGCTGCCAACCCACTCTTTTCTAATGAAGATGGTGAAATGAAACTATCTATAGCACCATAATCAAATAAAATTTTAACATTGACATGATTTAGCGTACCTAACGACTCCACCATTGTGGATTGATGTTCTGCCTGAATATTATTAACCGCTGCATAAATCTGGTGGCTACTACCTTCTCTTCCCATCAGGGCCTTTCCTTCTCTATGCACAAATCCGTCTTTCAACTCTGAGCAGTCACACTGGTAATGGGGTCCTCCACATCCCCAACATGTAACATGAGATGGAACCTATGCACTGCCCTGTGAAATATCTGAAATGAGTTCCTTCCCTAGGAGCCCCTGCCCCTACTTGCTGCTCTTTGAGAAGGTCGTGGGACTCCACCATCGTGGATTGATGTTCTGCCTGAATATTATTAACCGCTGCATAAATCTGGTG
>ML801886.1:119707-131503 GCA_009831015.1 Picea engelmannii | reverse complement strand
CTTACTATTTTTAATATGTTTTTGTCTCGAAATATATGAGAATCAAAAAATACATACGTCTTTTATTTCTGTTATAACTTTTTATCATCTTAACAAATTTTAAAATAATTTATACACTGTAAGGCCTTAAGCATGCACCCTACTAGGTGGGAAGGATGCTCGACACATACAATAAACACCACGTCTACATATATCATAATAATCGGTGAACCTTGGTTGTGAAATATGTGAAGGGGCAATCAATCAATATCATAACAAATATGTTATGTCTATGGCATAAATGCCTTGGAATATAAGTAATTGATTGGTTGAGCTAGATGGAGTCATGGGAAAACACTTGGGTGCACGATTGAAATTCAAGTTGGATGGACAAGGGATGGTACACTTAGATGATTTATCTTAATGCATTTAGTGGGCACACACACCCATAACAAGGGTCGGTTAAACAAATATGTGGGTGAAAATTGAATATTTGGAGGGTTGATTGAATGAAGGATGTGGGTGTTGGTTGGAGACATGGTGGGTAAGTCAGACAGGATTGTGGGGAGCTCAGTTAATTGAGTAGATGAGATTCCAAAGAGCGTTCACACTTGAGGTCATCTTAGACTTTTTGTATGGGCGCAACACATGGAGTGAAATGGTCGGCTCACCCACGTGCCAATATATGTGTCAGTCCACTCGAGGGATTCAACGCATATATATGGAGCACAAGGGAGAGTGGCAAGGCATAATCAAAGGATCACAATATCATCATTGATTGATAGGACATCCAAGAGTTGCATTAGGTGATCCAACAAAGGTTTGGTTGATAGGGTGATCTATAAGATATCTGACACAAGGCACGACAAAAATATGAAGTTTGGGAGAGGCTGAAATTCATCTAAGTGTTGAGTCTATGGAAGAGATAGGAGAAGAAAAGAGTGTGTTATAAAAACAGGATCACAGAACAATAAAATAAAACAAATCCAGAAATAAACCATAGAAGATACACAATACAATAGAGACACATATACACGTGGTTCACCCAGTGTGGGATACGTCCACTAGAGAAATTTCTAGGTACTTCCTTTTTATTATCCAGCAAAATGAAGGGATACAACCTAGAACACACATGATGTAACTTCCTCTTCTCTCTCTCATAGTCTCTTCTCTCAGAATACAACGTTCACAATGATACATAGACTCAATACAGTTCCCTCATAAAAGAGGGTTTCCTTCTAGGGAAAAAACCCTAACATAACTTCTACCATCAGATATGTCACCTTATAATGAACGATCCATATTTACTATGAAAGTACAATATACATTTACATGGAATTTTTTTCTTCGGGGGCCTGCTTCCCCCTAGACCCCATAGGGAGGGAAAGCCCCCCCTGCAACCCCCCTGTGTGGAGGGGTGTACAATATTCTAGGTTGTACAGTCTTCATGGGGTATAAACACGACTGGAAACAAAGACCTATGAAACATAAAGATAATCAAGCTCCACAACCAACAATCTCCCACTTGGATACTGATCACAACAACTCCATTGTTGTTGTAGTTGTTGAACTATACTCCACCTTGGACCTGGAAAATTTCTCATGTTCACTTTCATGCTTAAATACCAACTGAAACTGAGCAGGAACTCAATTTCTCCCTAGTTTCTCCCTTTGTTAACATGTTTGCAGGATTCTAGCTAGTCTATATTTTTTCCAACTTCAAATGTCCATCTTCCAAGACGGATAGTATGAAATGGTACATGAGGTGTATAAGCTTAGTATTTGAATGGAAGGCTGATTTCTTTGCAATATTAATGACACTCTTGTTGTCACACTATAGCTTGTTATTCTCTTTCTTCTTTCCCAATTCCTCCATAAACCTATGTAACCAAATCGTCTCTTTACTAGCCTCTATAGCAGCAACATACTCTACCTCTATTGTTGAAAGTGAAACAAGATTTTTCAGTTTCGAAATCCAACTTACTATTATTCCACCTACATTAAAAACATACATTGTTGTGCTCCTCCTACTATATTTATCAATTGTTATATCTGAATCAACATATCAATGTAGAATAGTGTCTGAACCTCCAAAACATAATGCGTGAGTAGAAGTACATTTCAAATACCTAACAATCCACTTTACTACCTCCCAATGTTCTTTACTTGGATTGTTCATATACCTACTCACAAATCCCACTACATGTGCAGTATCTAGTCTTGTGGAAATCATCGCATGCATCATGATGCCAACTACTGATGAATAAGGGACCCTAGACATGTATTCTATCCCCCCATGTGTCTTGGGACACATTTCCTTATTCAATTTGAAATGGTTGGGCGAAGGTGTACTAAATCGTTTTTCATTCTGCATTCTAAACCTCTCCAACACCTTCTCTATATACTCACCCTGAGATAATGTCAATTTAGTATACTATAGTACCTTCCTTTTGTATTTTCGTTTTTCTTTATTTCCTTTCAATTGCTATTTATTTGTTGTTACTAACATGTATCTTTTGCAACTGTCACAAGTAATAAATCCAGGTAACAACAGATGTCATAATCCCTTAGACATGGCATTCGAGTCTAGAGCAAGAGAACAAACATTTATTATTCCTCATTCATCTGTCCTAAATAGGACCAACATTGATCATCAATCATTCTCAACTTGTAAGCAGTGTCAAACAACAGTAAAAACATCAAATAAGAACTATATTTGATCCTCCAACTTATAAGGGGGTCCCACTTACTAGTATCATATATAATATTGGTTTATTATTAACATGATTCAGCAATACTTTGCGGGCGAAATCCTCTTTGGGATTTTTTAATCGCTAACCCATCCGTGTGAAACTTGGCATAATAAAGAATGCCTCCCTAGTTGAGAGGGACTGTTGATGATTGCAGCTATGTGAGACATTCTCCATGCATTTTTGAATGTAATGCTCATGAATGTTTTCCTCTTTCTGTCATGCAATTTCTTTTATGCTATGTATGAATGATTTCTTTTTGAATGTTTGAAATCTGAGAGGAAAGGGAAAAGGAATGAGTTTCGATTGTTTCTCTATCCGAGCAAGAGTTCCTGCAAGGAGTGCAGTTGAATTGTCCACAAGGAGTGCGTTGACAAAGGGTTCAAAGGGTTGTCTTTGAGAGCTCAGATAAGATAGCTTTTGTTCTCATTCCCTCAGAAGTGCAATTAGGCACAGGAGCCATGCAAGGTGTGCATAGGCCGAGTAGAGTTTCAGGTTTTGTAACTTGAATGATTTGTTGAGAGACTGATGTTGTAGGTGTGCCCAGAGTCAAGGAAGTTCAACACTTGGAAGTGTTTGAAGGTCTGCCGCAAGGAGTGCATGCAAGAGTCTTCTTCAAGACTCAGAGTTGGAGAAATCCCAGAAGGCATAGAGTCTCCACAGTCATTGAAGGAAGAATAGGAAGCTTCTGCATTGGAATAGTGAGAAGGCATTGTAAGTTTGCATCGCAGTCAATTGAGTACCATGGGAAAACCACTTGGTAAAAGGTTGCAGAAGTCCTTGTGAAGGAAAGAACGGATGGTTGGAATTATCTGTGGAGAATTCGCGAAGTCCCATGAGCCGTCAGATCTCATGAAGGAGCAGGGGGGCTACGGTGAGTATTCCCAAAGGTTCAAGCTCAGGAGAAGTAGAGCCGTAGATTCATGCCACAGGAGCCGTTGGATTTACCCATGGATTTCTATTTCGGGGTTTTGTAGATTGAAGTCCTGTAATCTTTGCAACAGAACTCGTGAAATCACGAAGCGCGAAGTCCAGAGAGCGAAAGGATTATGTGGGCCATAGAATTAGCAGGGTAGATAGGTGGTGTACTATCAACACGAAAGTCAATTTCCGTTGACCATTTTGGGGTTTCGTGGGGTGAAGTCCTGAAACATTTGCATTAGGATTCACGAAATCGCGAAGTCCGAAATCCTGATGGAATGAAGAGTTGTTGAAAGGTCAACCTTGCGAGTGCATCGGAGTTTTGGTAAATCGGGTTTCAGGAATCGAGGGAATGAGTTGCTTGACATCGCAACCCCCAAAATCGCGATAAGGAGAAATCCAAAATAGAGAGAGAAAAGGTCAAGTGTTAACTATTTTTGGGTTTCAGAGACTGAGAGATAAGTCGTTTGACCACCGGATTCATGAAAGTTTGAGGTCCGATCTCCCAAAGTATAAGGGGGGAAATTCTTGAAGTTATTTGAGGGTGCAGATTTCCCGGAAGGGAAAATAGAGGAGCCATTTCCGAGATCTCCTCGAGACAGTGGAAGAGGAAAGATCTTGTGAACGTGGACTTCTGACCTGCGGGTTGAGGAGGGTTGCATCAGGTTCGGTATCAGAGCGCAGAAAGGTTCTTTTCTTTCTATAGCAAGGAAAGGAGAGTTCACCATGCCGCCGAGAAGAAGGGACAAGAAAACACTCGATCCGCCAAAGGATAGGGAAATGCTGAGAAGAAGGGGTAGGCAGATGCCTGATCCAGCCATGGAGAGAGAAATGCATGATTTACGTGCCAGACTTGAAGACATGGAGACAGAACAAAGGCATACAGTCAGTGCTGGGGATATTAGTGATTTTGAAAGTGAAAATGAGGCTGGACATGAAGAGGAATAAGTTGTAGCCGAAGATGCAGCAAACAAATGCTTGATTAGGGCTATTGCAAGAATGGGTGCAAGAGCGTAAATGGACATTCCAGTTTATGAGGGAAATCTGGATGCAAAGGAGCTTCTAGACTAGATTAGAGCTCTGGACACATATTTTGACTATGAAGATGTCGAAGAGGACAAGAAGGTCAAACATGTTGTCACGGGATTAAAGGGACATGCATCTTTGTGGTGGGATGAGCTACAAGATGACAGACGTTACAAAGGAAAGCAGAAGATCAAAAGTTGGGACAGAATGATCGCGAAGATGAAGGCGAAATTCATCCCTAGGGATTATCAGATTACTCTGTTTCGAAGAATGCAAAACTTGAGACAGAAACTGATGACAGTGAAAGAATACACTGAAGAATTCTGCAGGCTGAACATCAGGGCAGTTCATCGGGAGAGTGATGATGAAAAGGTTGCTAGATACATGAATGGCCTGAGATACGAAATTCAAGATGAGATGAGCATGATGACCATTCGAACGGTGGAAGATTCTTATCAGATGGCTCTAAAAGCGGAGGAGAAGCTGAGCCGAAAGAAGGGTCAAAGAGGCCGAGGCCGAAGTCAGCCCAAAGGCAAATCAGTTGCTCAGGATAAAAATCAGAAACCCAAGGAGGACTGGAAGAAGCCTAAGACTTGAACTGAGAGAGGTGGAAGCTCACAACGAGGGCAATATGCTGAATAGAGAGGGAAACATACTGAACAGAGAGGAGATTATGCTGATAATAACATGTTTCCTCGTACTAGAGGTAGAGGAAGAGGAAGAGGTGGAGTAATAACATGCTTCACATGTGGAAGGAATGGGCATAAGTCTTATGAGTGTCCAGACAAAAAGAAAGAAAGTGGTGAAACTCACATCGCCAAAGCACAGAGAAAGAATATTGAAGCAAAAGATGTTGAAGGTGCAAGATCGTTGATGATGCAAAAAGCTCTTTTGACACCAGAGAAGGAGGTGGAGAGTTCAGTCCAAAGAAATAGACTTTTTCGGACTACTTGCAAGACCAAGGACAGGGTATGCAAGGTCATTGTGGATAGTGGTAGCACAAATAATCTTGTTTCTACAGAGATGGTAGAAAAGTTGGAGCTGGAGACGATTGATCATCCAAGCCCATACAGAGTTTCGTGGCTACAAAAAGGACATCAAGTAATTGTCACTAAACAGTGTTTAGTTGAATTTAAGATAGGAGGATACAATGATAAGATACTCTGTGATTTTATTCCCATGGATGTTTGTCATCTATTGCTAGGTAGACCGTGATAATATGACAGGAATGTGATTCATGACGGGAAAATGAACACATACACCCTAGAGAAGAATAGGAGAACTCACATGTTGCTTCCAATCAAGGATAAGGATGTGAAACCTGAAGTAGTCAGCACTGTACTTCTCATGAGTGGGAAGGAACTTCTTACCGAGGTTAAGAAGGAGGAGGATCCACAATTCATTGTGGTCAGGAAGAATAGGATTGTTTTGACCAACACAAGGGTAGATGATTTACCGAAAGAGGTTCAGGAACTATTGGAAGAGTTTGATGACATAGTAGCTGACGAACTACCTCATTCGTTGCCATTTATTAGAAGTGTGAGTCATCATATTGATCTCATACCAGGAGCCAGTTTGCCAAACAAAGTCGCGTATAGATTGATGCTGCAGGAGAATGAAGAGGTCAAAAGACAAGTCCAAGATTTGTTGGACAAAGGGTTGGTCAGCGAAAGCTTGAGTCCGTGTGTTGTTCCAACAGTACTCAGTCCGAGGAAAGACGAAGGCTGGAGGATGTGTACTGAATCGAGGGCGATTAACAAAATAACCATCAGGTATAGATTTCCATTGCCAAGGATGGATGATCTGATGAATTTCTTAAGTGGAGCAAAGTATTTTTCAAAGATTGATTTGAAAAGTGGTTATCACCAAATCCACATGAGAGAAGGTGACGAATGGAAGACAACATTCAAAACCAATGAAGGGTTGTATGAATGGCTTGTGATGTCATTTGGATTAACAAACGCACCAAGTACTTTCATGAGGTTGATGAACGAAGTCCTGAGGGAGTTCATCGGAAAATTTGTCATTGTGTATCTGGATGACATATTGATTTTCAGTAAAACAGTGGCAGAGAATCTGAAACATTTGGCTACAATGATGCAGAGACTACAACAAGAGAAGTTGTTGATAAACATGAAGAAATCCTCATTCATGAAGACATAACTCATTTATTTGGGTTTTGTTATTTTTGCAGATAAGTTGAGGATGGATCCAGATAAAGTGGAAGTGATCAAGAATTGGCCATCACCAAAGAGTATATTTGAGGTGAGAAGTTTTCATGGATTGGCTAGTTTCTACCGAAAGTTCATTAGAAATTTTAGTGGAATTAGTGCATCAATGATGGACACAGTGAAGAAGAGACATAAGTATTTTCACTGGACAGAAGAAGCTGAGAAGAGTTTTAATCTGTTGAAGAGGAAGATCATGGAACAACCAATTCTGGTGTTGCCTGATTTCCAAAAGACATTTCAAGTGAAATGCGATGCAAGTGGATTTGCAATAGGGGCAGCCTTGATTCAAGAAGACAGGCCGATAGCATACTTCAGCGAGAAACTGAATGAAGTGAAACTGAAATACTCCACTTATGATAAGGAGTTCTATGCTATTATACACGCATTGAAGAAATGGAGACATTACTCGATTCCCAAGGAATTTGTCTTATACAGTGATAATCATGCACTGCACTTTGTGACTCAACAGGAAAAGTTGAATCAAAGACATGTAAAATGGGTATAATATATGCAAAATTTCACTTTTGTGATTAAACATATTTCTGGTACTGCTAACAAAGTTGTTGATGCTTTGAGCAGGAAGTGTTTGATGTTGCAGGAGTTCAGAGTCAAAACGTTGGGTTTTGATGATCTCAGGGACATGTACAAAGATGATCCAGATTTTAAGGAGGTGCATGAAGCATTTGAGAATCCAATTCTCAAAGATAGAAGCCAATGGACAGAATACATGATCCAAGAAGGATTACTGTTTAAACGTAATCATCTTTATATTCCAAAATGCTCCATGAGGGAGAATTTGTTGAAGGAGAAACACCGTGGAGGATTGGCCAGACATTTCGGTCATGAAAAGACGTTCACGAAGTTGAATGAGTCATATTTTTGGCCAAGAATGCGAGCAGACGTCAAAAGGTTCATGGACAGATGCAAAATTTGCCAGCATTCGAAAGGCAAGAGACAGAATGTAGGGTTTTATCAACCATTGCCCATACCTAAGAAGTCGTGGGATGCAGTCAACATGGACTTCATATTGGGGTTGCCAAGAACACAAAGAGGGTTTGACTCAATATTTGTGGTTGTGGATAGATTTTCCGAGATGGCACACTTAATTCCATGTCAGAAGACCAGTGACGCAACTCACATTGTGAATCTGTTTTTCAAAGAAGTCATTCGACTTCACGGCTTACCAAGGAGAATAGTTTCGGATCGAGACACTAAGTTCATAGGACACTTTTGGAGGACCTTATGGAAGAAGCTAGGAACTAACTTATCATTTAGTTCGGCTTATCATTCTCAGACGGATGGACATACAAAAGTGGTAAACAAATGTCTGGAAGACTTGTTGAGAAGCCTGGTGACAGAACACCACAGCCAGTGGGACAACATATTACCACAGGTGGAATTTTCTTATAATGACTCGGTTAACATAAGCACGGCGAAAACTTCATTTCAGATTGTCTATGGCATGCAACTGAGAGAAATTTCTGAGCTGAGGGATTCAGAACAGATTGGAACTAGGAGCGCTAGTGCAGAATATTTCGCAAAGGCGATGAAGGAACTTCACAGCTAGGTGAAGTAATGATTGCAGAGTTCGAGCCAGAAATATAAGCGTAGAGTAGATCAGCATAGGAGACAACTTCAATTTGAAGTTGGTGATTTGATCCTCGCACATTTGAGAAAGGAAAAGTTCCCGAGAGGAACATATAATAAACTAAAGATGAAGAAAATCGGACCATGTAAGGTCTTGAAGAAATTTGGGGCAAATGCTTATGAGATTGAATTACCCGATAGGATCGAAATTTATTCGATATTCAATATATCAGATTTGTACCCATATAAATCTGAGGAAGTAGGAACGGGAAATGTATAGTCATAGGTCCAGTGGACAAAACAGATGCCAGTTGCAGAAAAGTCGCAGATGGAGCGCATACTAGACAAAAGAGTCAGCAAGAAGACCAGGCAAAAGAAATACTTTGAGTATTTGGTCAAATGGAAGGGCCATCCAATTGAAGATGTCAGCTTGGAGAACGAAGCAGAGATCCAGAGGCATGGAAACACTGTACGCGACCTCATGGAAAGGATCCCATGAAAATTTTCAAGCAAGGGAGTATGATGCAGGAGCATCTCAAGTGAGCCAGCACGGAGGTAAAAGACAGCTAGAAAAGCGCCCATTACAAATTTTGAAAATGTATTGAAACATTAATGAAGCCATCAAGTGGAGGCATGCTTGTAAAATGTAAACAGACCTTGAGCAATTCGCTCTCGTCCTTAGTAGGTAGAAGGCATTTATGATAGTTAATGCGAGTAGGTAGAATTGAATTCCTAGATTAGACAGTTTAGAATGATAGAAGGAAACAGAATATAGACACCCTCATTGTATATTTTAACATAGAATAGAAGATAGAAGAAATAGAAGAGATTATGCCAATTGAGAGCATAGAGCATAGAAGAGAAGAAGCAGAGAGTTGTGTAGCCAAATTCCATGTACAAAGTTCTACATTAATACAAGAAGGCTTTGATTAAGACTCATGGTGTTCAAATATTCTTTGTGTATGCATTTTTGAATGCTATGCTCATGAATGTTTTCCTCTTTCTGTCATGCAATTTGTTTTATGCTATGTATGAATGATTTCTTGTTGAATGTTTGAAATTTGAGAGGAAAGGGAAAAGGAATGAGTTTCAATTGTTTCTCTATCTGAGAAAGAGTTCCTGCAAGGAGTGCAGTTGAATTGTCCGCAAGGAGTGCATTGACAAAGGGTTCAGAGGGTTGTCTTTGAGAGATCAGATAAGATATCTTTTGTTCTCATTCCCTCAGAAGTGCAGTTAGGAACATGAGCTGTGTAAGGTGTGCGCAGGCCGAGTAGAGTTTTAGGTTTTGTAACCTGAATGATTTGTTGAGAGATTGTTGTTGTAGGTGTGCGCAGAGTCAAGGAAGTTCAACACTTGGAAGTGTTTGAAGGTCTGCCGCAAGGAGTGCGTGCAGGAGTCTTCTTCAAGACTCAGAGTTGGAGAAATCCCAGAAGGGATAGAGTCTCAATAGTCGTTGAAGGAAGCACAAGAAGCTTGTGCATTGGAATAGTGAGAAGGCGTTGTAAGTTTGCGTCGCAGTCAATTGAGTACCGTGGAAAAACCACTTGGTAAAAGGTTGCAGAAGTCCTTGTGAAGGAAAGAATAGACGGTCGTAATTCTCTATGGAGAATTCGTGAAGTCCCGTGAGCCATCATATCTCACGAAGGATCAGGGGAGCTACGACGAGTATTCCCAAAGGTTCAAGCTCAGGAGAAGTAGAGTCATATATTCAAGCCACGGGAGATGTTGGATTTACCTGCGGATTTGTATTTCGAGGTTTCATAGATTGAAGTCCCATAATATTTGCAACAGGACTCATGAAATCATGAAGCACGAAGTCCGAAGAGTGAAAGGATTGTGTGGGCCACAGAATCAGCAGGGTGGACAGGTGGCATACTATCGACACGGAAGTCAAATTCCGTTAACCATTTCGGTGTTTCATGGGGTGAAGTCCCGAAATCTTTGCATCAGGATTCGCGAAATCGTGAAGTCCAAAATCCCGATGGAATGAAGAGTTGTTGAAAGGTCAACCTTGTGAGCATATCGAAGTTTCAATAAATCGGGTTTCAGGAATCGAGGGAACGAGTTGCTTGACACCGCAACCCCTAAAATCATGATAAGGAGAAATCCAAAATAGAGAGAGAAAAGGTCAAGTGTTGATTGTTTTCGGTTTTGAGAGATTGAGAGATAAGTTGCTTGACCATCGGATTCACGAAAGTCCGAAGTCTGATCTCCCGAAGTATAAAGGGGAAAATTATTGAAGTTATTTGTGGGTGCAGATTTCCCGAAAGGGAAAATAGAGGAACCATTTCCGGGAGCTCTTCGAGCCAGTGGAAGAGCAAAAATCCTGTGTACGTGGACTTCTGACCTGCGGGTTGAGGAGGGTTGCGTCAGTAGTGTAAATCTCCCTGTGTTGATTCAACTTCCTTGATGCATACACTATCACTCCTCCATCCTACATTATCACAGCCCCTAACCCTTGCTTCGAGGCATCTGTATAGACTGTGAAGTCTTTTTCCATATACGGAACTCGTAGAATTGGTGAACTAGTTAGTAACCTCTTAAGCTCAATGAATGCACTATCACATTCTTCATTCCATTCATACATGACCCCCTTGCATTGCAGAGTGGTGATGGGTTTTTGTATTTTATACAACCCTTCAAAAAATCTCCGGTAATAACCTGCTAGCCCATGAAGCTTCTTACCTCATGCGCATTTTTTGGCACTAGCCATTCCATAATGGCCTTTACCTTTTCTCGGTCCACAGAGATTCCTTCATCAGAAATGATATGACCTAAATAATGAATTTCTTTCTGGAAGAAAGAACACTTCGACAACTTTCCATACAATTTGTTCTCTCTAAGGTAGGACAACAACACTCGCAAGTGTTCCTCATGGTCTCCTTCGTTCTTGGAATTGATGAAGATATCATCTAGAAAGACCTATACAAATCGGTCTAAGTACTTCCAGAATACACCATTCATGAGGCTCATGAATACTTTTGGTGCATTGGTCAAACTGAAAGGTACTACAACAAACTCGTAATGCCCAGACCGAGTTCGAAAGGCATTTTTAGGAATATCACCTTCCTTAATCCTGAACTGGTGATACCCTGATCACAAATCATTTTTTGAGAACACTGGTGCTCCTTTCATTTGATCAAAGAGATCATCTATCTATGGAATTGGGTACCTTTCTTTCACTATAGCACGGTTCAAGTCCCTGTAATCTATACATATTCATAAGGAACCATCCTTATTCTTCACAAAAATTACAGGTGCACCCCAAGGTGATACACTAGGCCTTATTAGCCCTAAGTTGA
>ML801886.1:70954-94648 GCA_009831015.1 Picea engelmannii | reverse complement strand
CATTACATTAACCATAAATCCATGCAAGCAAATCAACCATTTTAACCAAAGTTTCGAGAGACTCATACAATTTTCTATTTTGCATTACATTAACAAAAGTTTTTAGAGACTTGTACAATTTTCTATCTTGCATTACATTTTTTTTTTTTTTTAAACGTTTATCCTAGCATTATTGTAATAATGCTAACATTAAATGTTTTCTAGTTTTTCATAGAAATGTTTTTTATATTTTTATTTTGTACTTTTCAACAAGCTTGTTTTTTATAGTAATATTTTTCATACTTTTAATATTTATGATATTCAAATATGTTAAAAAAAAAAAAGGTGGCAGTTGTAAGTTCAATGGCAATGTGGCTATAGGTATGCTTAGCATAAGCAAAGTATGGAATCTTGTGCTCTTCTCTTTTATTTCTATCGTGTAAGTATGCTCTTCATTTTCTATGCCTCCTTTCTTTCATTTTCTCTTCCTTCCTATGAACTTTACTTCGATTATGCATTTGATTCAGCAGAATATCATTTTTGTGTGCCTCTTCAGGAGCTTTGCATTGCATATTTCCAATGCATATTCCAGTGTATGTTGTTGTAGCAGACGAAAAAACACACAATAAGCAAATGGACAACTTCTGCAAAGAAAAAGGTATATCTACTACAAAGTTGATATATATCTACTACAAAATTGATATGAATGCATTCATAAATATGGTGGATAGGGTATATAGAGAAATGAGGTCTTACAATTGATTGTTGTTTTTTGCATATTGTTCAACGTCCCATCACCAAATTCTTTGTTCCAATTCCATTTCATGTTCAATAGCCCCAACACCAAATTCTTTGTTCTATTTCATTTCATTTTCTCATGACTTCAATCCTATCATTTAAATTTGATTTCGCTTGAAACCCATTTTCAATTATCATTTAAATTTGATTTCTCCTTAAACCCATTTTCAGCTATCATTTAAATTTGATTTCTCTTGAAATCCATTTCCAACCATAGGTGGACGCACCTAATTTGTTTTTTAAGTGGTTCTATACTTAGTTTTTTTTTTTTTTAGTTTTTGGATACATTTTTTTTTTCCTCACACTGCTTCAAACATCTTCAAAATGTGTCTTCTTTCATGTCGAATGAAGTAGAAAAATTTTGTTCCAAGCTAAAAAAATATAGTTTAGATCTATCAACCACCTCATTTTTTAAACTCATTGTACTACTCATAACAATATCTAATTTTATTGTAATGTTTTCCAAACTAAACATGGAATCACACAAATCTCTTAACCAAAATAACATAGTGATACAAATGCCACCTCGAAACCAAAATTATATAATGATGGGTAAGTGCAAGAAGTTCATGGAAAAAAAAGTGGCAAGCCATGCAGTAGGAACACACACTCAAAATAGGGTGTGCACGCTCTTAGGAACGCACACACATTCCTAAATCCTTAGGTTTGGAAGTGGTTGAACCTCCACGATGCATGCCATGTAGGTTTAGTGCAAAGAACATGTGCGCGTTAATAAGAATGTGTGCTCGTTCATAAGAACACATGCACACATTCCTAATGATAATATTTTAAAAGAGGTAGCGAGCGTGATTTATGGTCATTGTGCACAAACTTCCCTTGTGTTTCTACTCTTATTGAGTGAATTGAGGAGCTAGAGAGGGATGATCTTGTCCATTTATGTTTAATTTATTATATTTTAACAAAGATAAAAACCTGAACCTACCACAACCACCCAATGTAAACACTCAAATCGAAGAGACGTACTTAGGAATGCACACACATTCCTAAATCCTTAGGTTTGGAGGTGGTTGAACCTCCACGATGCAAGCCACGTAGGTTTAGTGCAAAGAACATGTGCACGTTAATAAGAATGTGTGCACGTTCATAAGAACACATGCACATGTTCCTAATGATAATTTTTTAAAAGAGATAGCGAGCGTGATTTATGGTCATTGTGCACAAACTTCCCTTGTGTTTCTACTCTTATTGAGTGAATTGAGGAGCGAGAGAGGGAGGATGTTGTCCATTTATGTTTAATTTATTATATTTTAACGAAGAACAAAACCTGAACCCACCACAACCACTCAATGTAAACACTCAAATTGAAGAGGGGTTGGCTATATTAAGAACCCTTGAGGAACAATTAAGGGACACTAGAGAGCCTAGCATAGTCTCCTTGGCCACCTCTTTGGAAATCATTGTGAATTCCATTGCAAGTGACCAAGGGAAATTGACCTCTATTTCATATTATAGGGCAAGAATATATGAGTACTACAACACTGGTTTGGACATAAACCAAGCGAAAATGCTCGGCATTTCAAAACCACAAATATTGTCTATTTTTAGGGATCCTAGAACTGGACAAGAACTACAATTGAACAAGAAACACATCTCCATTGATCGGTGCATCCATCCCTAGATTAGTCAAAATTGGATGGATAGGTGGTATATGTTTTTTGATAAACCTCCCAGCAATAACAGGGAGGTGCCCTTAAATTTTATGAGAAAATTATGGGATGAGTTTATTATGGGTAAGCATGTCAACTACTTTGACATTGGAGAATTACGGGGGTTGGGTCTAGGGTCCGCACAGGACCGAGAGAATGCTAGGTGTGATGACGTATTAGGCCCTCATCCCCCTAGAAGAAGGTCATACCCCCCTACCCAACATCCTCCTATTGTAGAGAGCTTGCAACAAGTAAAGCTATCCATTTCATCATTGAATTGTATCCTAGTGCAACACAATGTCTTTGTTGCACTATCTGGGAAGGAGGTGCCTGCCAATGACATTGATCGAGGGGTTGGAGGTTTAGCATGCATGATATATTATAGTGAGGAGAGGGTACATGGACATATAAGATGCCCATGTGAACCTCACAGATTCCTGATCTACCACCATACATGCTATGGGCCTATAGAGCCTAGTGGACAACATAGCTTCATGGAGGAGGTTAGTATCGTAACCCGATTTATGTTCTTCATCGTTATATATTTGTTTTATAATATGTGTATTTATATATATATATATATATATATATATATATATATATTTCATTATATGTTGTTTTGCATTTGTTATGTCCTAGGATTAGACCCTCTACGTCGATTGATGCATCAATTCCTAGCCCCAACATTGACGCAACAATAGAGGTTGCATGTTCATTGGGTGCACCGCACACTCAAGTGTGTGTCACATATGATAAATCCACCTTAGTCATTTCTTTATTTTATGACATACTCAAATTTTTAATTTTCGTGTGTTTCTATAGGATTTGGGAGTAGGCAATGGCGGGGACTATCCATCTATGATGGACAAGTCACCTACATCACATGTATCATGTGTAGAGTTAAATATCATATACTTCAGAAATTCTTTGTGTTTATGTTTTTGAATTTTACTAGTTGGTACTAATAGTTCAATTTTATTAATATGTATGCAGGTTGTGGATATATTTTCTAGTTATAGTACTTTGGCACTCCCTAGGCACCTCGGCATTGCTTTTGGCCTAGGGAGTTGTGATCATTGGTGCATCCTGTGGGTGACCACCGCAGCCCACCCCCATCATTTCCATTATCCCCATCGATTGATATTGCCACAATAGAGGTTGTCTCAGAGTAGGTTGTACAACCCAATGATCCATCTACCAGTGAATCTTCATCGAGGCCTGAGATATTCATGGTGAGATAATGAATTGATGATAATTTTTTATGTTTCGTGAATTTGATTTTACACATATTTGTTTAATTTTCTTAACTTGATCCTTGTAACTAATGAAGGGTGGAATCACATAGAGACTAGGGTCATGGAGGAGGGTAACACCCTCACGAATGATATTAGCATATGCGGTGAGTTATCTTAGGTTAAATTACAAAGTATCATTTTGCATGTTTGTTAATTCATTCAGGAAAAAACTTATAACAATGTTTTTTGTTTGTGCAGTCCCCAGAGCATCGAACCACACCTAGGCCTAGAACCTCTCGAGGTGATTCCTCAAGCAAGAGAAGAAAGATTGATTTCCAAGATGCTCTTGAGAGTCGTGAGGGTGGCAGTGTTCAATGATTGACCAACTACTGTCATTTTGTATCTAGGCCATGATATGGATGTTTTTTATGTTAGGGAACTTGTTTTTGCTTTTTATATTGGCCACAAGTTACCATTTTGTAAAAAATGAACAATTTAGATGATGCTGAATGAATATATATACACACACACACACACACACATTTCATGGCACATTTTTTATGAGTCTCATTTTTTCTTCATTTTATGTTGATGAATGTATGAATTTCATGTGTATTAATCCCTTTATTTTTTTCTAAAGTGATTATAAATACTTATGTTATGCATTAACGGATATCTTATGCTGGAAAAGATTGCTAATTTCTAAATCCATAACCAATTAATGCTTCTCAAGTAGCATTGGCTGCCAATCAACCATATATCTCTACATCATCAATAGATCATTCCTTCTGAATTATTTGCATGAATTTTGTGGATATCCATATTCTAACTCACAACCAACAATGAATGGACTACCTCTTGAATTATCTCCATCTAAATCCAATGAAAATCCACAGTGAAATAGTGGTCACCTGAAAATATTGTGACCTAAAAATTGGCATATTACAATAATTTATTATAGAAACAAATTTTCTCATTTATATTCTACATAATTTGAAATCACTTAACAATCTCATCTCAATGTTACGTCAAATTAGCCTCAATAACTAGTACTATAATTACTCAAGTACGAAGAAGACATAAGTTAAAATTCAATTATGCAAGTACACAACATTTGGATGACCCAAACACTGTGTATATATTTAGAATATAAAGTGCATGCGCCTACCAATATCTTATCAGGGGTTGTTGTAAGTCGATCTCTTCTAACCCTAGCGATAGAAACCATAAGATAACATTAGCCAATATCTCACTCCATTATAGATAATCAACAATGTAGCATACACAATGGTAATTCCTTTTTGGAACCTACATTTGTATCCCATACCTGTACAAGATCAAATCCCTCTATATTCTCGATAACAAGAACATTAGGTAGCACTAGCGTTTTAAAATGCCACAAAACCCTAACTTCTTCTCTTACCATAGCTACATGATAAAATTATTTCTTTCCTCCTGTAGGTATGGGTCCTAGTATTCCTAGTCTCCTTGGGACAAAACTTTGACCCTAGTCTTCCCTTGACATTCCTTTGAGAAGCCTAGTTGTTAGTTTCTTAGTTTATTCGATACATAATTTGACCAATTTCTAGGGAACACACACTATTCCCCTTTTTCTATGCATGACATATAGAAAATAATTTCATTTATGTGTAACCCTTCATAAATTCAAAAAAGACTAGTCAATGACTCATTAAAGCACTCATGTTTGTTTAGCTTGTGTAGTGGGTATATGTAAATATTGTTAAACCCATCAATTATTAATAAAATTTATTCAGTCTTCCATGATGTCCACTATATGTATTGATTTTGATCAATAGAATGAGAGAGTTCCAATGGAAACTATATCTTAGAACGAGTATCATTTTCCACCTACAAATAAAGGTTTTGAGGTTACATTTCTTAACACACCATAGAATGTAATTATGTGCTACCGAAATTCCTCCAGGGAGACTTGAAACCATTATTCTTTTCCCTTCACCATCTATGAGAGTTTATTGCACACTCCTACCCAATTTTTGGGTTAGAGCATACAAGGAGACAAAGGACCCTACCAAAACCAATCCCACAAACCTGTTGATGCCATGACATTTCCATTCCATGCCTTTCCATGCCATTTTCATTCCTTTCCAAGTTATTCCATGGCATGTCATTGTTGTTTCCATGCCATTTCCATGCCTTTCCAAGCCATACCATTCCATGAAATTTCCATGCCTTGCCATTGCCATGCCTTTCCATGCCATTTCATTGTTGTTCCATTGCCAAGCCATGTCATGCCATTATCAGGCCATGCCATTTCCATCCCTTTCCATGCCATGAGTCACAATATGATAAAGGGAGATGGAAAGTCTTAGGAGAATTTTTTTCCGTAAGGGTTGTAGGGTTAACTATCCCTTAAGTGAAGAATGAAGTAGGACATCAAGCTTAACTTGTCAAGAAAGAGTTCAAGAGAGGTAAAAATAGGGGTTTTAAGCATTGTATCTCCCTATCACCTTCTCAACAACAAAGATAAATCCTCAAGGTTGTAGTGGAATGCTATCCTCGAGACAATCCTTTAAGCACAATAAAAAACCAAGAGCAAGGGTTTGATAGCTTCAATGAATGAATTGCAGAAAATAAACACTCTTACCACAAAACTTGATGAATAAATTAACCAAGAGAGTGAAAGAGAATCTACCAGTCACCATAGATAAGAAAAAGCTTCCTCAAAACATCAAACTTGCATCCAAATAGCTCCCAAACCAAATTGCATCCATGGTATGATGAAATGCAAGATGACATTTTCCAAATTGCATCCAAATACCCTTTTCCATGCCTTGCCTTGCCTTGGTATGGTATGCCTTACCTTGCCTTGGTATGGTATGGTAAGGTATTCCTTGTCATGCTATGGCTTTTCATGTCTTTCCTTGCCTTCACTTTCCATGTATTTTCTTTCCATACCATGCCTTGTCATGCCATGCCTCCCCATACCATGCCATGCCTTTCCATAACATGTCTTTCCATGCCATTCCATGCCTTTCCTTTCCTTCACTTGTCATGCCTTTCCTTTTCCATTGCTTGCATTTCCTTCACTTACCATGCATGGTATGGTATGGTATGGTATCTAGACGTGAAGCCCTAAAGGGATGAAAATTATGACAAAAATGTAATAAAAGGTGCAATGGTATGTTATGGTATGGTATGTTTTGCCTTTACTTGGTATGGTACGGTATTGTAGGACTTTCCATGTATTTTCTTTCCATACCATACCTTGCCATGCCATGCCTTTCCATACCATGCCTTTCCATCTCATGCATTCCCATGTCATGCCATGACTTTCCTTTCCTTCACTTGCCTTTCCTTCATATATCTAAGGTATCATATATTTTTTCAAACATAGATTATCATAATTAATAGGATTTACCTATACCAACATGTTTCATTTCCATACCAACATGCCCCTGAATAGCTTGAGGAGGCGATTTGCAATTCATGGTAAAACTCAAACCAGACTCAGATGGGCGAACCGCCAGCTCCATTGGATCCAAAGCACTAGGTTTCAGCTAGTGGGGGCCCTCTATTGTCATCCCTTCCTTTGGAAAATTGTTTTTTGGAGTATCTCTCGCACTATGGTTTTTCTCAATGAGGCATAGTGCAATTTATGAAGAGGAGGTTGATTTTCAAGAACACTGTGTGAGAAATTTTTGGGTAGTGTAGTCGTGTGGGGCTTGGCCAAAGAGACTTGTATGAGCTTATGGAACTCTATTATTCTTCTATGTTTGGATTTTATGCCCCCAGACCAAATTGGCCACATGTCCCTGAATGAATTGAGGAGGCGAGTTGCAACTCGTGATAAAATTCAAAACATGACTTAGATGGGTGAATCATCAGTTGCATTGGATCTGGAGCATCGAGTTTCAGCTAGAGGGGCCCCTCTATTGTCATTTCGTCCTCCAAAAAATCATTTGTTGGAGTATCATTGGCACTATGGTTTTTCTCAATGAGGCATAGTGCAATTTCTGAAGAGGAGGTTGATTTTCAAGAATACTGTGTCGAGAATTTTTGGGTAGTGTAGTCATGTGGACCTTGGCTAAAAAGACTTGTGGGAGCTTACAGAAACATTTTATTCCACTCGGTTTGGATTTTATGTCCCTCGACCAAATTGGCCACATTTTCATGAATGGCTTGAGGAGGTGATTTGCAACTCACGATAAAACTCAAATCAAGACCTGGATGGGAAAACCATTAGTTCCATTAGATCTAGAGCTTTGGGATTCAGCTAGTGGGGCCCACTCCTTGTCATTCCTTTCTCCGAAAAATCATTTGTTGGAGTATCTTCGACACTATGGTTTTTCTCAATGAGGCATAGTGCAATTTCTAAAGAGGAGGCCGATTTTCAAGAAAAATGTGTTGGGAATTTGTGGGTACTGTAATCACATGGACCTTTGTTAAATAGACTTGTGGGATATTTCGGAACTCCATTATGCCACTTGGTCTGGATTTTATACCCCAAGACCAAAGTGGCCACATGTCCTTGAATGGAATGAGGAGGCAAGTTGCAACTCACAATAAAACTCAAACCAACATTCGGATGGGCAAACCATCAGTTTCATTGGATTCGTAGAACTGGTTTTTAGCTAGTGGGGCCCCTCCATTGTCATTCTATCTTCTGGAAAATTGTTTGTTGGATTATCTTTAGCACTATGCTTTTACTCAATGAGGCATAGTACAATTTTTGAAGAGGAGGTCGATTTTCAAGAACACTGTGTCAGGAATTTGTGGGTAGTGAAGTCATGTGGGCCTTGGCTAAAAATAATTATGGAAGCTTAAGGAACTTCTTTATGCCGCTCGGTTTGGATTTTATGCTCCTCGACCAAATTGACCACATCTCTGTGAATGACTTGAGGAGGTGAGGTGAAACTCGTGATAAAACTCAAACTGAGAATCAAATGGGTGAATCGTTAGTTGCATTGGATCCAGAGAACCGATTTTCATCGAGTGGGGCCCCTCCATTGTCATTCCATCCTCTATAAAACTGTTTGTTGGAGTATCTTCGGCACTAGGGTTTTTCTCAGTGTTTATTACACATGTTTGACAATTTAACACCTTGTTAGGTTAGACATGGCAAGGAATGGCATGGTATGGGAAGTCATGGCATGGAAAGGTATGGCATGGTATGGAAATTCATGGCATGGAAAGGCATGGCATGTAAAAGGAAAGGAAAGACATGGAAAAGGAAATGCATGGAATGGTATGGAAAAGACAAGGTAAGGAACGGAAAGACATGGCATGGCATGGAAAGGAATGGAATGGAAATGAAATTCAATGCATGGCATGGAATGCTAAGGCATGTCATGGAAAGTGAAGGCATGAAATGACATGGAAATTCAAGGCATGGCATGGAATAATAGGGCATTCCAAGGCAAGGCAAAGCATGTCATGGTATGGAAAAGGAAAGGCAAGGCATGTAAAGGCATGGCATGGAATGTACATGTATGGCATGGAAAGGCATGGCATGGCATGGCATGGAAAGGAAAGGAATGACATGGAATGGAATGAAAAGGAAAGGCATGGCATGGCATGTCAAGGCATGGCATGAAAAGGCAAGGCAATGAAAGGAATGGAATGGCATGGAAAGTGAAGGAAAGGCATGACAAGGAATGCCATGGAAAGTGAAGGCATGGAATGGTATGGAAAGGCAAGGTATGTCATGGAATGGGAAGGCATGGAAAGAAAAGGAAAGGAAAGGCATGGAATGGAAAGGCATGGAAAGGTATGACATGGCATGGGTATATTTTAAGGTAGGGTATAACATGGCAAGGTAAGGCATGGCATGTGTATATTTTAAGGAAGGGTATATTTTAAAATCATTCCAAATATTTTAGCAATAGTCAAAATAAAGCCAAAATTATTCCTTTTACATACCTATGGTCATTCAAGTACACCATTAGGATCACTTCTAATATTGATGGTCTCCATTAACTTCTCATGCTCAGAGTAAGGCAAAAAGTATAATACTTTTGATGAGTTATTTCTTGGCATTGTTTGTAGTTGTATTTGTATACCAATAACCAAGTTTGTAAAGTGGTATATGACTTGACCTAGTTTATAATATTGAAATACATAACCACCTTTCTTTCATGTTCTTTCATCTCGTGTCATATATTCTGCTTTAATAGCCATCAACCCAATCATAAATTCAATGACTTTGAAGTCTGTTACTGATCATATGAGGGTCTTCTTTCCCTTTAAGCATCATTCCATCAAATAATCAATTCCCCATTCATTATCTCTTGGGGAAACCATCGTGTATATATTCCTTGCAAAAAATGGAGTGCCAAAATGTGAGCCCACTTAATGACCAAAGAATAAAACATTAATTCTAGTTATTCAAAATGTAATAGAAGGATTCAACAAACCTGACAGTACGAGAATTGAGACATGATCATAATATGTTAAAAAAATTCATTGGTCCTCTTCCAATTGGCATTATTCCATAGTTATATGTTCACCAATGGGGAGTGATACACGATCCCATATATCAACCCATTCCGTCAATTCATAATCATCCCATTCATTACTACTACATGGACCATAGAAGCAAGAGATTTTTCTCATCGATATTTGAACTATTGCATTGTCCGATGTTCTAACTGAATGGAATCCAAGAGTTCCCTAGATTGTTTTGCATTCATACCGCTATGATCGATATACATGGACCACCTCCCAAAAATATCTATGTACATGTCCTTTCCTGTGTGATTGTTCTTCGCGGGTTCCTTTCCCTCTCCCATTACTGAAGAACACCATTCAACAAGGGATTCCACATCTCAAATGAGGGAAGTAGTTGTGAAATTTATTTATTTTCTGTGTAACTCTCTTTTTATGCATGGAAATTATCCATCATTCTCCCCTTTCCTATGCCTGGACTCAAAATAGTTCCAAATGTGTGGTACCTTTAGTTTTTTCCGCAACATACACAACCATTGAAATACACATGCGGTGATTTTTTAACTAGCCTATGCAGCCATCTGACCAAATCCAATTTTGATCCATCTATATGTTATTCTCCTTAAGGTGATTGTAGAACAACTGAAAACAATGTTGTATGTAGGCTAAGTCATGGCACCGATCATCGTTTATGTAGAAGTGATACTCTTTCAATATAACTATGCTTTGTTCATTACTATTCAGTCAATGCATGTATGTGATATGTACCATTATGTTGACCTACTCTGAGTGATAATATTAGCTTTCAATCTCATTTTTCGGTTGAAGGGTGTAGTTCTCAGAAAAATAAACCATTGATAACATAATACCAACATGAAATGTATCTCTACATATTCTAAAATGCTCGTCCTTTAATCGATCCACATGGACATATCGAACATAATATCGTGTCTTTTCGATGAAGTCCTTCATGAAGTCACAAAATCGTACTTTGGAAGTAACCAATTGTATATTGTTTCTATCCCGTCCTCCATCAATATCATATGTCAAATATTTAAAGCTTTGCAACGAAACCTCCTTCCTCCCCAATTCATACTCATTGCTTACATGGATTCACTTGTTAAGTAATTCCATTCCATCGCACTTGGGGAATGTCCCATATAAGTACTTTTTTGGATAAAATGTAAAACCCTCTGGCCTTGTACACAAGACATTATGAATAAAGTCTCTAGATGACGATGACAACAATATAATTGGGCATTCCTGTAAAAGGGTGTTCTGAAAAACATGAAATATATATGTGTTTGTGTGTGTGTGTGTGTTTGTGTGTGTGTGTGTGATAATAATAACCATAATCAATGTGATATATACAACAACATGTGTTACAAATTATGTTTATTTGAACATCCCAAGGCTTGCATTTATGGAAAGATCTTTGGCCTAAGTTAAGTGCACTATGTATTGTTCTGAATCTTTCATACAATTTTGTCTGTGTAATGTCAAGAAAGTGTTTAATATGGGGTTCACGTTCCCTATATCCCCTTCTCAATTTTAGTACATATTTTTGGTTGGAAGCAAGCCTTGTGTTCTCATGCCATAAATCTTGAACTAGTCCCTTAGCTGCTCCAATTAATTTCTTATCAGAATGAGGTAGTCTACTAGTGAAGGCCCACAAATATGTTGGCCCTCTTGTGTCGAGGCTATATCGTCTATGAGAATACTTTCTAAGGTTTTTGAAATTTCATTTCAATAGGTCAGAGGTTTGTTGTAGAAAACAATGTTTGCTCGTGATCTTGCTAACAATTGATTGTGATAAGACATATCAGGTTGCATTGCAGTCTTTAGAGTGAGATTTATTACTAATTATTTGAAAAGAATATACAAGGTTTCTAACAATATGATGACTTGTTTCTACACTTTTGAGTGTATTAATGCCTAAAATTCTCCTAACAACAATCAAACTTTTATATTTTAACAAAGCTAAAAATAATTGGCATTTAGCAGCATCATATTTTGGTTCAAAATATTCTTTAATGATTTTCTAAGAGTGATAATTAATAGTGTGGTCAGGTAAATTACCTTCAAGTGATTTTAGACCACTTTCATCGACATGAATGTGTTTAGGAGTTCTTCACCGCATAGTTCTCAATCTAGGTAGGGATGATGAACCCTTATTCTGGCACTCTTCACCTCCATGTTATGGAGTTAACAATGTTGCAGTTCTTCCCCTTCAATCACTAGTGGATCAACTATGGGAGGAGAGTGACATGGGATTGACTGGTTTCTAGAACATTTGACTTTCCAACAAGATATTGCACCACAAGAACTTCTTCACCATAATTTTGTACACCGGTTGCTTCTCTAATTTCATCCATTGTATAATCAACTCTAACCAAATCCTCCATCATCTAGTCATCCAAAACAAGTTTTATTGATGAGATACTGGATGGATTTATCTCTAATGAACTCTTGCGCTTTGCTTCTGGGGGTGGAGGAGAAACAATAACAACATCTATTCCGCCAGAAATTGTATTTTCCTCTCCAGAAAGCCTACGATTTGACATACGTAACTTTATTTTTTCTCTTTCTTCTTATACATTTTCGATCAATTTCTTTTTTCTTGAGGAGTTTCTTTATCAAATCCAGTGGTTCCCCATGTTTAAAGATAAAAATTGTCTTCCAAACACCCACCATAAATTTTTCTTTGTATTATGTAATAAGGCACAACCAAGTGGAGAAATTTGTTTTTGTATTACAAAATAAGACACATCTAATAATTCCAATTCCAATTCCAATTTCACTTAGAAAAATTTGTATTATGATTCCAAGAAGACACAAGGAGATAAAAACAACAATTCCAATTACACTTGGACAAATTTGTCTTCCAATTCCAAGAAGACACAAGAAGATACAAACAACAATTCCAATTGCACTAGGTCAAATTTTTATTCCATTTCCAAGTAGACACAAGAAGATACAAACAACAATTCCAATTGAACTTGGACAATTTTGTCTTCCAATTCCAAGAAGATACAAACAACAATTCCAATTGCACTTGGAAAAATTTGTCTTCCAATTACAAGAAGACAAAAGAAGATACAATCAATAATTCCATTTGCACTTGACAAATTTGTCTTCCAAATTTTCCTACAATGTTCCAGAAATAGCACAAAAGTCTCTATGAATCTAACAACAAAACTAAAATAAGTAAAACTTGTCTCTGTTGGCTATTTTTTTTCTGAAATTGTCTTGTATTTTTGTCGGCCATAAGATAGATGAGGAGGGGTGTTCTTGGAACAAAAAAATTACTAGAAGGAATGTGCACACATTCCTAGAGTGTGTGCGCACTAAAGCATGTGTGCATTCTAGAAACATGTGCATGTTCCTCTTGAGCATACACAACCAACAACTACAACTTAGTCAAGTCACAGGAGCATGTGCACACCCCTAATGCAATGTATATATAATTTATTATACACCAAACATATTTATGAATAAATATGTATAGGGTAATGGAAAAAACTAAGGCCTAAGGGGTTAAGATATAAATTCTTTTTAAGGATAGAGCAATGGTTAGGGCACCAAGATGTGGGTGATGTGGGTGCAAGGGTTGTACAAAAGGTATATGCATAGTGAACTCAGGGATCGAGTGTAGAGAGGATTAAGGGTTGAGTATAAGTTATGCCTAGTATTATATGGAGCTAAGGGGGTCTATGTCATGGTCTATGTCAAGCTCTAGGTCATCTTCTAAATATAGATATATCTCTATCTCGTGGTCTAGGTCATGGTCTACGTCAGGATCTAGGTCATTGTCTAATCCTAGATCTAGATCTATGTCGTGGTCTAGGTCATGGTCTAGGTCTATGTCATGATCTACGTCATGGTCATCGGATAGGTCTAGGTCATGGTCCAAGTCTTAACATGTCTAGGTCTTGTTATGTCTAGGTTTAGGTCTAGGTCTTTTCATGTCTAGGTCAAGGCCATTTCTTTCCTTGCCAAGTAGGGAGGGGAATAAAAAGAGAGTGAGGGATAGGGAGATAGATATGAGGGTTAGATATGAGAGATTCAGAATATGGAGGGTATATGTCATGGTCTATCAAGCTCTAGGTCATCATCTAAATCGATGTCTAACTCTATGTTGTGGTCTAGATCATGGTATGCATCAAGCTCCAAGTCATCGTATAAATCTATCTCTCTGTCTATATTGTTGTCTAGGTCATGGTATATGTCATGGTCGTCATATAGATCTAAATCATGCTCCAGGTCTTTCCATGTCTAGGTCTTTCTATGTCTAGGTTTAGGTCTAGGTTTTCACATGTCTAGGTCAAGGCCATTTCGTGAGATGAATAAGTAATCCATTGGGATAAGAATAAAAAATTAACACTCAACTTATAGGAGCGGCTACATTTCTCTGTTTCACATATCCTTTATTTGTTGTGATACATGAATCACCTTTATATGGAGAGAGAGAGAGGGAAGTAGAACTAGGGGAAAAGAGAAGGAGGAAGAGAGGGAGAGAGAAAGAGAGGAAAAGTGAGATATAAAGAGAGAAACGGGGGAAATAAAGTGTGTTTGTAAGAGTGTGGGAGGAAGAGATAGGTGGAAAAAGAGGGGAGGTAGAGAGAGGTAGAAAAAGAGGATAGGTAGAGAGAGGTAGACAAAGGGTGGAGGTAGAGAGTGAGTGTGTTAAAGTGTGGAAGGGAGAGAGAGGAAGACATAGAGGGGGGATAGAAAGCGTGTGTATGAGAGTGTGGGAGGCAGACATAAGAAGACATAGAGGGGGGATAGAAAGTGTATTTATGAGAATGTGAGAGGGAGAGAGAGGAAGACAAAGAGGGGAGGTAGATAGTGAGTGTGTTAGAGTGTGGGAGGGAGAGAGAGGAAGACATATAGGGAGGTTAGAAAGTGTGTGTGGGAAGGAGAGAGATCAAGGCATAGTAAGGGAGTAGAGAGAGTGTGTGAGAGTGCAAGAGGGAGAGAGAGGAAAATATAGAGGGGGGTAGAGAGAGAGGTAAATGTAGGAAAGAAGGGTAGATGTACGAGAGATAAAGGAGAAATAGTGGGATAGAGGGGGAGAGAGAGGGATGGGGGGCTGACACAGACCCCCAACTCTCGGGTTAAGGTCTGCTCATGATCGCTCTATATCTTCCCTTTGATTCTCTATTGACTCTTCGATTCCTCCTCGGGGAATCAAACACACACACAATGGTGTCTTTCCACAGGTCCTTATGAATTGATCCGTGTGATCAAACACTAGGCATCAATTTCAAATCTCCTGACCAAACAATGTTCTCGTGCTTTTCCTGATTTCGGAGTTTCGGGTTTTGTGATTTCGTGATCCCTGATGTCCATGTTTCTATCCCTACAGCCTCTGAAACCTGAATTTCTGAATTCCTATGCAATCGAAAAAGGTTGAATTTTCAACAGGCTTCTCACTTCATCGGGATTTTGGACTTCACGATTTCACGAATCTAGATGCAAGGCTCTCTGTCCTTCGATCTCCGAACCCCGAAACGGTCCACAAGGTTTGACTCCACCACTTGACAAGACACGCCACTTGTCGTCCTTGCGGTTCCCTACCTTTGACGTAGACTCTCGCCACTTGTCACTCTTCCAAGTTTTCAGGACTCTCGTTCCCAAAGTGTTGTCTTCTCCATTTCTCGATACCCAAAGTGCCGAAATCCCGAAACTCTAAACCAATTCTTATTGCAACTCATGAATTCAGGAATTTCGTTTTGCTGTGCTCAACTCCTTGTCATTAGGATCCCCAAATTACTGAAATTATCCACGGCTTGTGAAAAACATGATCAACAGTCCACATTGATTCTGGATCCTAGAGTGGTAAACTCACCTGCCTCAAGCCACCCTACAACTTCCCTGGATCCTACGGTCCACGTGATTTCATGAATTCCTCTCAGAGAATTCCAACCACTCATTGTTCCTTGATAACTCCTGCGAAAATAGCTGAATTTATTCCATTGAACCTTAACTTCCTACAAAGAAACTTTACTTCGCCTCCCTTTGAAGTACTTTCGAAGGCACTAACCCTCCTGAGCTTTCTTTGCAAACTTAAGTCTTCAAAAAGACTCCTGCACACACTCCTTGCGGAAACCCTTCAAATACCTCTATGTATTTGATTCCTTTGACTCTGTGCACTCCCTTTGCAACAACAGTCCTTCAACTATTCCCTTGGTTGATAAGTTCTGAACTTTCAACCAGCCTGCGCACACCTTGCACGGCTTCTGTGCTTCACTTGCACTTCTGCTGGAATGAGAACAATGGTATCCCTCCTGAGCATTCAGAGATGAACTCTGAACTTCTTTCAACGCACTCCTTGTGGACTCTTCACTGCACTCCTTGCAGGATCTCTCACTTAGGTTGAGAAATAATTGAAACTCATTCTCTCACTCTCTTTCAGACTTCAAACATAAATCATGAAATCATACATACATAGCATAACAATAAATGCTCGACAGAAAGAGTAAAACAACCATAAGCATAACATTCAACATATATACACAGAAAGAATTATAACACCATGAGTCTGAATCAAAGCTTCATATATTAATTCAGAACTTTTGTACATGGGTTCTTCTCTACAAAACTCTCTGCTCTCCTCTATGCTTGCAATAGTTGATACAATTGATAATCCTTCCAAAATGATACAAGGTGAGGGTGTCTATAGTCAGTTTTCCCTCCTACTTCCTAAACTGTTTAATCTTCAATTCAAAGATACCTACTTTCATAAATAGACTTAAATGCCTTTTACTAAGACAAATGAGAGAAATCGCTCATGATCTGTTTACAACGCTCCAGCATAAATGAGAGTACGCCTCTACTTAACTATTACATTAATATTTGTGCATTTAAACTTTCAAAAAAATTCAACATGAAATGTGTTGGTGCTTGTCCTAGTTGTCTTCCGCCTTCATGCTTACGATGTTGTTGCATCATACTCCCTCGCTTGAAAATTTTCATGAGCTCTTGCATAGTCTGTCCATGCTTATAAATTTATGTTTCATTCTCCCAGCTGGCATCGTCAACTGGATGTCCCTTCCACTTGACCAAGTATTCAAAATATTATTTTCTCCTGGTCCTCTTACTGATTCTCTTGTCAAGTATACTTTCCATCTGTGGCCTTTCAGCTATAGACATTTGTTTAGTCCACTGAACCTCTATCTGTTCATTGTCTGCTCCTACTTCTTCGGCTCTATACGGGTACAAATCTGAGATTTTGAATATCGGTGAAATTTTGATCCCATCGGGTAATCCAATCTCATATGCGTTTGCCCCAAATTTCTTTATGACTCTGCATGGTCCAATCTTCTTCATTTTCATCTTGTTATATGTTCCCCTTGGGAACATCTCCTTCCTCAGGTGTGCAAGAATCAGATCACCAACTTCAAATTAAAGTTCTCGCCTTTGTTGATCTACTTTGCTCTTGTACTCTTGATTCGAATTCTACAATCGCTCCTTAACTCTTTTATGAAGCTCCTTCATCACTTCTGCAAAATTCTTTGTACTAGCACTTCTAGTTTCATTATGTTCCGAGTCTTTCAATTCAGAAACTCCCCTTGGATACATTCCATAAACAATTTGGAATGGACTTTTCCCTGTGCTTCTGTTAGGCTAGTCATTGTACGCAAATTCTTCTTGTGGTAGAATGTGATCTCACTAACTGTGGTGTTCAGTCACTAGAATCCTTAGCAAATTTCCCAAGCTTTTTTTCACAACTTCTATCTGCCCATACATCTGAGGATGATAAGTCGAGCTAAACGACAAGTTTTTCCCCGGCTTCTTCCATAAATTTCTCCAGAAGTGTCCCACGAACTTGGTATCCCGATCTGACACGATACTCCTTAGCAAGCCGTGAAGTTTGACGACTTCTTTGAAAAGCAGGTTCGCAATATGAGTTGTGTCACTGGTTTTTTGACATGGTATAAAATGTGCCATTTTCAAAAATCTGTCCACCACCACAAAGATTGAGTTAAATCCTCTTTGCGTTCTTGGAAGCCCCAATATAAAATCCATGCTCACTACATCCCATGGCCTCTCAGGTATGGGTAATGGCTGGTATAACCCTGTGTTCTGCCTCTTTCCCTTTGAATGTTGACAAATTCTACACCTGTCCACAAATCGTTTAACATCGGTCCTCATCCCCGGCCAAAAATATGCACTACTCAACTTTGAGAACATTTTGTCATGACTAAAATGTCCGACCAATCCTCCACTATGTTTTTCTTTCAACAAATTCTCCCTCATGGAGAATTTTTGAATACACAGTTGATTAGCTCTGAATAGTAATCAATCCTGGATCATATATTCGGTCCACTGGCTTCTGTCCCTGAGAATTGGATTCTCAGAAACCTCATACGCTTCCGTAAAATTTGGGTCATCTCCGTACATGTCCTTGAGGTTATCAAAACCCAATGTTTTGACTCTGAACACTTGCATAAGAAAACATTTCCTGCTCAAAGCATCAACAACTTTGTTAGCAGTTCCAAAAATATGCTTAGTTACAAAAATGAAATTCTGCATGTATTCAACCCATTTCACATGCTTCTGGTTCAACTTATCCTGTTGAGTCACTAATTGTAAAGCATGGTTATCGTTGTAAAAAACAAACTCCTTAGGAACTAAATAGTCTCTCCACTTCTTCAATTCTTGTATGACCACATAAAATTCCTTATCATACGTGGAGTACTTCATCTTCACCTCATTCAGTTTCTCACTGAAGTATGCAACTCGTCTGTCGTCTTGGCTCAAGACTGCTCTAATTCCAAATCCGCTTGCATCACACTTGACCTGAAATGTCTTGCTAAAATCCGACAACACCAGAATCGATTGTTCCGTGATCTTCTTCTTTAACAGATTGAAACTTTTCTTTGCTTCTTCTATCCAATGAAAAGATTTGTGTCTTTTTTTCACCATGTCCATTATTAGTGCGCTAATTCCACTGAAATTCCAGATGAATTTCCTATAGAAACTAGCCAATCCATGAAATCTTCGAACTTCAAATATACTCTTTGACGATGGCCAATTCTTAATTGCTTCCATGTTATCTGGATCCATTTTCAGCTCATTTTAAGAGATAAAAAAACCCAAATATATGATTTATGTCCTCATAAATGATGACTTCTTCATGTTTATCAACGGCTTCTCCTGCTACAATCTTCTCATCATTGTAGCCAAATGATTCAGATGTTCAGTTTATGTCTTGCTATAAATCAGTATGTCATCAAGATACACAATGACAAATTTTCCAATGAAATCCTTCATGACTTCATTCATCAGCCTCATGAAAGTACTCGACACGTTTGTTAAGACAAATGGCATAAAAATCCATTCATACAGCCCTTCATTCGTATTGAATGTTGTCTTCCATTCATCACCTTCTCTCATCTGAATTTGGTGATATCTGCTTTTCAAATCAATCTTTGAAAAGAATCTTGCTCTACTCAAGCAATCCATTAAGTCATCCATCCTTGGAAATGGAAATCTGTACTTGATGGTAATCTTGTTAATTGCTCTTGAGTCTATACACATCCTCCAGTCTCCATCTTTCTTTGGGATGAGCACTGTTGGAACAACACATGGACTCAAGCTCTCTCTCACCAATCCTTTGTCCATTAAATCCTGGACTTGTCTCTTGACCTCCTCATTCTCCTGTGGTGTCAATCTATACGCTGCTTTGTTTGGTAAACTAGCTCCAGGTATAAGATCAATGTGATGAATTATACTCCTGATTGGTGGAAACGAAACAAGGTAGTTCATCCACTACTATATCAACGAACTACTCCAACAACTCCTGGATTTCCTCTGGTAAATCATCCAACGTTGTACTGGTCAAAACAATTCTGGGCTTCCTAACCACAATGAATTGTGTATCTTCCTTCTTCTTACTTCGAAAGAAGTTCCTTCCCACTCATGAGAAGTACAATGTTTCTTAACTCTGGTTTCACTTCCTTGTCCTTAATTGGAAGCAACATGTGAGTTCTCCCATTCTTCTCCAAGGTGTATGTGTTCTTTCTCCCATCATGAACTACATTCCTATCATATTTCCATGGTCTACCTAGCAATAGATGACAAACATCCATGGGAATGAAATCACATAGTATTTCATCCTTATATCCTCCTATTTTAAATTCAACTAAACATTGTTTGGTGACATTTACCTGATGTCCTTTTTGTAGCCATAAAACTCTGTATGGGCTTGGATGTTCAATCATTTCCAGCTCCAACTTTTCTACCATCTCTGTAGAAATGAGGTTGTCCGTGCTACCACTATCCACAATGACTTTGCATACCCTGTCTTTGGTCTTGCAAGCAGTCCGAAACAACGTGTTCCTTTGGGTTGGATTCTCTACCTCCTTCTTTGGCATCAAGAGAACTTTCCTCATCATTAGTGATCTTCTGCCCTCAACATCTTCTGCCTCAACATTTCATCTTTGTGCTTCAGAAATGTGAGTCTCACCTCCTTCTTTCTTCCTATCTGGACATTCAAAATATTTATGTCCATTTTTCCTGCAGGTAAAACATTTTATCTCGCCTCCTCAACCTCTTCCTCTTCCTCTGGTACGAGGAAAAGTGTTTCCATAAGCATATTTCCTTCCCTGTGAGCTTCCTCCTCTCTCAGGTTGCGTTTGAGGTTTTCTTCCCTCCTATTTAGGCTTCTGAGTCCTATCTTGGACAATTGTCTTGCCTCTGGATTAGCTTCTGCTTTAGCCTCTCTGACCTTTCTTTCGGCTCAGCTTTTCTTCAGCTTTCAGAGCCATTTGATAAGCATCCTCCATTGTGTGAAGGATCATCATGCTCATCTCATCCTGAATGTCATATCGCAGACCATTCATGTATCTGGCGACCTTTTCATCATCACTCTCTTGATGAGCTGCTCTAATGTTTATCTTGTAGAATTCCTTAGTGTACTCTTTCACTGACATCAGATTCTGTCTCAAGTTCTGCATCCTCCGAAATAGAGTGATTTGATAGTCCTTGGACATGAATTTTCCTTTCATCTTCGCGACCATTCTATCCCAGCTATTGATTTTATGCTTGCCTTTGCAGCATCTGTCAGCTTGCAGTTCATCCCACCACAATGTTGCATGTCCTTTAAGTCTTGTGACAACATGTTTGACCTTCTTGTCTTCTTCAACATCCTCATATTCAAAATACTTATCCAAATCTCTAATCCAATCTAGAAGCTCTTCGACATCCAGGTTTCCTTCATATATTGGAATGTCCATTTTTGCTCTAGCACCTATCCTTGCAACAGCCCTGAATATGCGTTCATCTGCTACATCTTCGGTTGAAACTTCTTCTCCTTCACGTCCAGCTTCATTTTCACTTTCAGCCTCGCTAATATATCCAGTGTCAACTGTGTGCCTCTGTGTTGTCTCCATGGTACCAAGCCTAGCACGTAGTTTGCGCATCTCCCTTTCCACTATTGGATCGGGCATTGGCCTCTCTCTCCTTCTCAGTGGCATGGCTGAGAATGTCCTTCTCTTCTATAGAAATCAAAGAACTCTTCCTCTCCTCCTCGCTTCCTCTGCCCGCAGTATACAAACAGATTCAAGCTCTGATACAACTCTTCAGGCAGACCCCCAACCCTCGGGTTAAGGTCTGCTCAGGATTGCTCTATATCTGCCCTTTGAGTCTCTATTGACTCTCCGATTCCTCCTCAGGGAATAAAACACACATACAATGGTGTCTTTCCATAGGTCCTTATGAATTGAGTCGTGTGATCAAACACTAGGCATCAATTTCAAATCTCCTGACCAAACAATGTGGTCATGCTTTTCCCGATTATGGAGTTTCGAGTTTCATGATTTCGCGATCCTTGATGTCTAGGTTCCTATCCATATAGCCTCAGAAACCCGAATTGCTGAACTCCTATGCACTCAACAAAGGTTGACTTTTCAACAGGATTCTCACTTCATCGGGATTTTGGACTTTGCGATTTCCCGAATCCAGATGCAAGGCTCTTCGTCCTTCGACCTCCGAACCCCAAAACGGTCCACAAGGTTTGACTCTGCCACTTGACAAGACACTCCACCTATCTTCCTTGTGGTTCCCTACCTTTGACGTAGACTCCTGCCACTTTTCACTCTTCCGGGTTTTCGGGACTCTCGTTCCCAAAGTGTTGTCTTCTCCGTTTCCTGACACCCGAAGTGTCGAAATCCCAAAACTCTAACCCAATTCTTATTGCAACTCGCGACTTCAGGACTTTCATTTCGTTGTTCTCAACTCCTTTTCATTAGGATCTCTGAATTACCGAAATGATCTAAAGGCTTGTGCAAAACATGATCAACGGTCCACGTTGATTCTGGATCCTAGAGTGGTAAGCTCGCCTGCCTCTAGCCACCCTACAACTTCCCTAGATCCTACGATCCGCGTGATTTCGTGAATTCCTCTCAGAGAATTCCAACCACTCGTTGTTCCTTGATTACTCCTACAAAGATAGCCAAAGTTCTTCCTCTGAACCTTAACTTCATGCAAAGCAACTTTATTTTGCCTCCCTTTGAAGTATTTTCGAAGGCACTAACCCTCCTGATCTTTCTTTGCAAACTTGATTCTTCAAAAAGACTCATGCATGCACTCATTGCGGAAACCCTTCAAATACCTCTATGTATTTGATTCCTTTGACTCTGTGCACTCCCTTTGCAATAGTAGTCCTTCAACTATTCCCTTGGTTGATAAGTTATGAACTTTCAACCAGCCTGCGCACACCTTGCACGGCCTATGTGCTTCACTTGCACTTCTACTGGAATGAGAACAATGGTATCCCTCCTGAGCTTTTAGAGATGAACTCTGAACTTCTGTCAACGCACTCCTTGTGGACGCTTCACTGCACTCCTTGCAGTAACTCTCACTCAAGTTGAGAAATAATTGAAACTCATTCTCTCACTCTCTTTCAGACTTCAAACATAAATCATGAAATCATACATACATAACATAACAACAAATTCTCAACAGAAAGAGTAAAACAACCATAAGCATAGCATTCAACGTATATACACATAAAGAATTATAACACCATGAGTCTGAATCAAAGCTTCATATATTAATTCAGAACTTTTGTACATGGGTTCTTCTCTACACAACTCTTTGCTCTCCTCTATGCTTGCAATAGTTGATACAATTGATAATCCTTCCAAAATGATACAAGGTGAGGGTGTCTATAGTCGGCTTTCCCTCCTACTTCCTAAACTATCTAATCTACAATTCAAAGCTACCTACTTTCATAAATAGACTTAAATGCCTTTTACCAAGATAGATGAGAGAAATCACTCATGATCTGTTTACAATGCTCCAGCATAAATGCGAGTACGCCTCTACTTAACTATTACATTAATATTTGCGCATTTAAACTTTCAAAACATTTCAACATGAAATGTGTTGGCACTTGTCCCAGCTATCTTCCACCTTCATGCTTGTGTGTCTACTGATGATGCTTGCGATGCTCCTACATCAGGGGCGCAGAGAGAGATTGCATGAGAGTGTGAGAGGGGGAGAGAGAAATACAAAGAGGATGGGTAGAGACAGAGATGGAGGAGGGGGGAGAGATCAAGACAAAGAGGAGGAGTAGGCAT